>JAMPIV010022452.1:0-77500 GCA_024509875.1 Oreohelix idahoensis | reverse complement strand
GTGTGTATAATCCTACTCTGTACGCTGCCTCAGAAACTAAAGACGAGTTCTACGATAATCTAGCAGCAGTCATCAAAAGCACACTTAGGTAAGAACAGCTTGTTCTCCTTGGTGACTTCAACGCTAGAATGGGTGCCAATAATGTTTCATGGCCTTCATGTCTGGGCAGGTTTGGTATTGCTAAGATGAATGGAAATGGACAACGGCTGTTGGAGTTGTGTGTCCATCCTGACCTCTGCTTGACCAACACCTACTTTCAGACAAAACCCCAGCATAAGGTGTCATAGAGACACCCACGATCCGAGCACTGGCACTATTACTTCTAAAGTATGTACTCTCTAGGCGTTCGTACCATAGTCTAGACTGCAGTGCAAACAGACAACGGTAGACAAATGTACGACGGTATAAAGAAAGCCCATTGTCCCCAAACAAGTAAGACGGCACCGCTAAAAACCATCAGCGGGGAGAAACTAATCGATAAGTGTGTGACAGAATGGATTGTGCATGTATTGTGGGTGATCTCTCACACCTTCAGCCACTCCGATAGTATCCCTTCTTTTCTTCATTTTTCTCTTTCTTTCATTCAACCGCTTTTATTTGGCATAATTTTTCTCTTCCATTCATTATTTTACTCTCTATGCTGAAGCTAGTAGGTTGAAGTCTCTAACACTCCACTCCCCTAAGGAAGTATCTGCTATGGGACTATCTTTATCGTTGACATTTTGCTTTGAGCCACTCCTCAGACGGATTTACGTTCCGCAAGGTAATTACCCTGGTCAGCGATAATATGCTTATCAATCGACTCAGTCTGGCCACCTTTGATGCAGACGACCTGTGTTTGCACAAGACGATCGAGTACGATCCACTCAAAGGAAGCCCATATTGTCCGGCTGATAAATCAGTCCGGGAGATTCACACACGCAGGTGATAATTAGATTATCGCATCCGCTGGCCCCTGTCTGTATCATTATCACAGATAATGTGTCTGGGTAAACAATCTTGACGGAAGGCACTTAGACAGGTAATCAGTTCACACATTTGTTTGTGAGAGTGCACAAGATGTCACCGGAAATATTATGGCATCGCTGAAAGAGGTCACGCATGGGAATATTAAATTTAATATTTTAAACTCGAGGGGGAGATAATGAAATAAACACCCCAACCCACGTAGTGCAAAAAGAGCTTACGATTGGATTGAAGTGAGAGCCGGAATATACAATGGATTCTATTGGAACTTCCGACGGAAGCACCACCTGTGATGTGAACTGAGAACTGCACATATAATGTAGTGAAATCAGAAACACGGAACACACAGAGAGATTGCATCGCATCGTTAATAGCGACTCCCAGAAGCCAGAGAAAGTATCGGACTCAGTATTGCTATAGTGACAGGTCAAAGTGTTTGGGAACTTTGGAAACTAACAAGTAAACCCGCATTTATAAATAAACTGTAAACTCAAGGGATAAGGACATTAAATATTAGGACTGAATACCTAAGGAATTGGATCGCCCGTCATAAGAGAAACTTTCCCAGGCTAAGTGTTTCGCAGATTCACCCGTCATAAGAGGAATTCATAATTTCTAAGACCACGTGTTTCGCAGATTCACCCAGTCATAAAAGGGGTTCAAAATTTTTAAACCAAGGGATTCGAGAGCAAATAACATAAATTGCTTCAGTCCATTCTAACCTGCGCGAGGAGATTGCAGATTCCCACATTTTTGGGGTAATTATAAACCTTTATTTACAAATGCAAATGTGACCTTTGTCTTGCCAAGTGGTTATATATGAGACTAGCAGCCTCAACATATGAAACTAGTATATTCGTAAACCACTACAGCAGACGCTGATGATTATTTCTGGCTAGTCGTGCGGAAACCCGACAGCAGAGGTGACCCCAGACTCCGACTGGAGCCGTGATGAATGATGATTACATCACATGTGCCTAAAGTGTATCATATCGTATTGTGAGATATATGCAACTTGTTAATGTTAGTTCAGGCACAAATCATTATTCGCGCGGTCCAGACACATTTTCCCAGTTAATACCCAGAGGAATATTGGTGAATTTTAATCATCTTTCATTGAGCTACGCTGTGTACTCAAGAATTTAATTCCACTGAGAGATTAACATTGGTGGGTGGATTGCGAGTCAATGCGCCTGTTAAGCTTCCAACTCAGTGTACTTAACAGAGGCATTTGTATTTCTATTTGTCTAAAAGTTCGTGGTTACAAGCTATCAGACGGTTGGAAGTACTAACGTTACTACGCCGCTAGTGTGAGATAAGAGTATCAACACTGACCGCCTACATTGGACGAGTTATGTGGAGAAGTGCACCCATCACCAAAAAGAAGTGACGGAAACCATGGCGACAGGACTCAGCTAGAGTTAGGTTTTCTTGTAAAATAGGCGAAAACAACAGACTTTGATAAATCCGCACCTACGTCTCCGTGACGAAAACTTGTGTTTACAGCAAAATTTCACGAATCTTTCCATATTTATTTTAACTGTTAAAAACTAATTCATTATTAAAATTGTTAGATGTTGTTTTAAAACTAAACAATTATAGTCGCTTCAGTTTTTTTACATGTATGAAAGCAAACGTATGAGCCAGAATATATATATATATATATATATATATATATATATATATATATATATATATATATATATATATATATATTCTTCTTCTTCTTCTTCTTTGATCCATAACCGCCAACCGTCAAAGCAGTCCGCGGCCATTATGCCTGGTGGTGTCCTGTAGGGCAGCTACAAATTGATTTCACCTTGCTCGGTCGGCGGCCATCCTTTGTACAGTGCCCCAACTCTGGTTCATTCTTTGCATCTCGGCTTCCACAGTTCTCCGCCAAGTTGTTTTTGATCGGCCTCTCTTTCCCTTTCCCTCGGGGGTCCATACCATAGCTGTTCTTGTGATGGTATCAGGGTCCCTTCTGAGGACGTGGCCAACCCAACTCCGGCGTCTGCCAGCTATGATGGTGTGCATGTCCTCATGGTTACTCCAAATAAGTAGTTCTTGGTTGCTGATGGTGTTTGGCCAAAAGATTCGGAGAATTTTCCTTAGGCAGATTGTGTGGAAGGAGGACAGTTTCGACATTTCGTTCTCTGTTACTCTTCAACATTCTGCACCATAGAGAAGCACAGAAAGTACACAGCTCTCATACAGTCTTAATTTGGTGTTTGTTCTTTACTGGGAAAACCTCCAAATGTTGTTGAGAATAGCAACGGCTGTTCTCTCTTTATTCATTTTGTTGTTAATGTCTTTGCTTGTTCCGCCGTCAGGTGTTACTATGCTTCCTAGGTAAGTAAATGTGTCTGTCTGTTCTCACTTCTGGTTCCTTACTGTTATTGGCTCAGGATTGCCCACATTTAGTGTCATGACCTCTGTCTTCTTCAGATTGATGTTCTGGCCAACCTGCTGGCCATACTTATTCAGTCTATCGGTTTTGTCTTGAATGTGTTTATGTGAATGCGCGAGTAGTGCAATGACATCTGCATATTTTAGGTCTTCCAGTGTAGAAAATTTTGTCCATCTAATTCCTCTTGGACTGCCCTCTGTTGTCTGGCGCATCACCCAATCTATGGCTGTCAAAAATAATGTTGTTGATAATGGGTATCCCTGTCGTACTCCTGTTTTCACTTCGAAAGTTACATTACTCAATATATATATATATATATATATATATATATATATATATATATATATATATATATATATATATATATATATATATATATATATATATATATATATATATATATATACCTAGGCATATATTTACTTCTAAACAGAGCTAGACCATTATAAGAGGATTCGCTGAATTAACTCAGCTGGGGGCTTGAACGGGCTAAAAACATTGTTTAAATCCTTCACAAAACGCGACGGACAGATATAAGTTAACCATTGGTCAGTCCTATGCCGCATGGTTCTTGACTTCTGAATTATCTTGGGGATAGAAGCTTCATTACACTTCTATCTACATTTCTGGCAAAGGTAATCTTGTGCGAAGGTAAACACCTTTGACGACAAAGTTTAGATACTCTTGAGTTTTGGCCACTGTTGGACCACTACTGCAAAGCAGGGGAGGCAAGCCGTGAAAAAGTGTAAATAGATAGAGATGTGGATCAGGAACTACTGTGAGCTTTACGCTAGAGAAAATAACGTTACGACTGCAGCCCTTGACGCTGTCACATGCCTGCCAACTATGGAGGAGCTGGATGTTGAACTGTAACCGGGCTGGTTACTGCATCCAAATAATCTTATGTGACCGCTGTAACAATCTATCCAGTTGATATGCCAAATCTTCGGACCGTGTAGACCTTTCGTCACAGGTGGTACATATTTTCTTCTGAGTTCATTGATATTGAATTTCCTAGTGATCGTAGTGTTTACTGGTTTACTTATATATCTTGTGGGTGGTAACTGGCGACTGCCAGAGGTGGAGTTACCCAAATGACTGTTGGTTCAAGACCAGGTCCTTACTACTCACGTAAGTTGTCAGTGATAATTTGTATCTTCCTAGTGCTTTCATACATGAGTAAGTAACAGCAATAAGTCATGGAAAACTGTTTATTAGTAGTGTCCAAGGGACTGAAGGCATGGTCAAATACAAAACTCAATAACATGGCTATCAGCGGCCAGAACGCTTGTGGGTTACATGAATCGTGAGATCTCTGCAAAAAGGACATCATCATAACAACATGTCTGCTTGACTCTGCTAAAATGTCGATAGGCTTTTGCCTTGAGTCTCAATATACATTTCATAGCAGACTAATCAATCTAATAGAAAAAATGAATATCATACAAATCGTGTAAACACATCCCTCAAAACTGGAAAACAGTCTTCTCGAATAACATACTTGTGAAAACATTTTATCTTTCAGTGGTAAGGTATTTCCTCGACTAGAGGTTAACTACACAACCTTTAAAAACCCGGGCCCGCACTAAGGCTGAAACACGTCTACCTCACTTAACAGTGAACTCCGTGACTGAACTGAGTTCTGACTGCCGTGGTCAAAAATAGCTATCGACGATCTCATTGGTCACGCTCGAACAGTGATGTTTTGTTAGCAACTAATCTTGCTCAAGATCGTTAGCTATTCTTATATTACTGTTTAACGTGCTAGCTAGCGTTAACACAGGCTATCTGGTGACATACGTCCCGGGGCTACAAAAATGTATCCTAACGGGAGACATTTTAATTCTATTAAAACCCAAAAACTATATACATAGCAAACTCAAATATAACCAAAAAACATAAAACAAAATATCATGTCAAAACAATCATGGTCAGTATAAATACAGCATAGACTATACAAAATCAATGTGTCTATTAATATAAACATTTAATGAAAGGACCATATATGATAGCATGTCAGGACAGTAGACATAGGATGGGGAGTAGGAAGAGCCTGCAATGGATTAACTTCAGGGATATCATACTTTATATCAGCAGGAACTTCAATAAGTGCGATACTTATATCCTAGAAATATGACAAATTATGATAGAGAATAAACAACGTAATAGTAGAGTCCATCTGAAATGTCTGAAGGGAAGAGTGACGACAACTGGTTGAACTCTATAGCTCTGAATAGACGTTGAACTGGACCATATTCCACGATACAATGTACATGAGTTTGTACGGAATCATTTATTTTAAAAAATCAAATGAACATGAAAATGTTTTATCGATATCATACAATGACTGACATATCATACCCCCAAAAAAAATCAAAAGCATTAGTAATATCATCAATCATCATTGTAGTGCAAAAGTAAATGCATAATGGGTGTGTGCGTGGTTAATTGCAATAGCATAAGTGAAGATGTCGTATGTTGCAAGGGGTGTGAGCGAGAAGTGGCAACATATGATATATGAGATGGAAGAGGCGTAGGAATGTTATGTATCCAATAGAATGCAAATGTATTATCAATAACCATTAAAGGAATGTGCACTAGTATCAGAAGCATCGTGCAAAGATAAAACATTGTGAACCTTGGGGAATGCTCTACATAATGTATGTGGGAGTATAGAGGGTATCTGTGTGAAGAGAAGCTGAAGGTCCATGTAAGGTAATAGTGTACGTGGTAAATGATGTGTATATAATAAGTTTTTTTTGACTTTCAGAAATAGTGATAGTGTGACATGAAAAAACACATCTCTATTCTTATCCATAATACATAACACATAGAAAAAAAAATGTCGTCCAAACATATCAGTACGTTGAGTAGCATCATGCAACTCAAAAATAACAAAATCCGAAACAAATTTACAAGTTGTGTAATAATACCTGCTAGAAATTAATACTTAACCGATTTGAATTAACAGCCGTACAAGTGTTGTTTACAGTTATGAGGCTGGCGTTAAAAAACATGATAGATGAGCTGTTGATTTGCAGCTATAGTCCAGACTTGTAAAGTGAGACTATTAATATTCACCTCTGTGAACGCTCCAAAAAAAAAAATTGCAGAGCCTGTCCTACAAAAGGAACGATAGCTATGCGCTATCTATGTACCTTACATAGATCCTAAAAATCTAGTTTGCAATACGGTGAGAGTCTGTCGTAACCGTATTAACTCTCTATGTGACGTGGCCAAAACAAAAAAATCAACGTAAGGAATAATACACAATCTACTATAAAAGTGCATAATTGCAGTAATATACTATTCAATCTTAACAAAAGAATGTAACATGTCTTGTAACTGTTCGCAATGGTTGCAGGGAGGCGACTAAAGTAATAGTCCATGTGGAAGAGGCGTCGGAGACATCTTTGCCTTTCTCCAATAATGTTGCATCTCGCCACAGTAGTCAGCTGTACGTCTGAGTGCGGACGACTATCTGATAAGGGTGGATTTGAGCTGAAATGATAACTTGCCACCCCTATCGACACCTGGTATTAAAGTGCAAGATGTAGGTGTCTTCTCTGATTTAGAATGTTGCTGTGTGTGTTGCAGTAGAACAGTTCACAGGGTACACCACAGGCAACATGACGTGTAGAGTCATAGAAATGGTAACTTCGCTTTAGTTTTATACCATTTATTGCACGCCACAAAACAGTCATGATATTTATGTCATCATCAGCACAGTATAACGAATGCAGCATTCAAAATCATATTAACTGATAGTCATGTAGGATTCAATACTCCATAGTTGTATGGTAAACAGATATCATAAAGTTCTGGTTCGTGAAGCTTTATAAATAATATATATAACTTCTGCAACAGTGTCAGCTGCAGATCTTCAATGTTCATAGACAATAATAATTATTCCCTTCCTGATGCTAGCAGATCAGATGTATACAATAAGTCCGTTTACTGTCTGCACGTGAATAGCATACATGGATTACAGGTCAGCTCGACCTTTATAACCTTCCTAAGTCTAACCATCTGACTTGGACGTGATCTCTGATATAACGAATCCTGGAACACAGACAATAGTCTTGTTGGTCTAGAGCGACCCATATATATATAACTAGTTCAGGTATAAAGATACCGGTGACTTAATCCTAGTCAAAGTACCTCTCCATTTTGAATCACACAGGCGAGCAAAAAGGCGACAAAATGACGAACCTCTAGATGATAGCATAAAGTTCGATACAAGAGGAATTACCTTATTTCGGAAAATCAACCATGAACATATGCCTCCAGGCAGGCTTGAATAATACTGGGAAATAGTCTAGTTAGCTAACTAACTCACAAAGACAATGTATTTCCCTCAGAAAATCACAAGACGCAGGTCGCGTCTGCTCGCTACTCAGACCATTTCTAAACTGCCCGAGCTGGGCGGAACAACAAACGAAAACCAAGTCGAGACATGCGCAGAGCGACAATCTCTGAGTCGCCGTTCACAATAAGACGATTCTAAGAACATTCGAGATAAAAGTCTTACACAGTCGCGCCTTTTATGGTCATGAACAGAAGCGTTAAGAAAGGTTTCAGGCATCTACAACAGTTGACTGATACTACCAAATAAGGAGATATGGTCACGCTTCGTTCAAGAAATTATAGACCGAACGTGTCTCTCTATACAAGAGAAGGCAAACTCCTAAAAAAATTGTAGTCTCGATAACTCGGATTATGTCCCTTTGACTGTAAAAAACATAATACACACTTCAGTCAAAAAAAATGATCATACATACGAAAAATGATCATACAAAGGCTTTGAAAAAAGTAATTATTTGTGCGTAACATTACCGCACCCTCCCGGGAAAAAAAAAATGAAACATTTTTTTTAAAAATCCTGGAGCCGGAAAAATCTAGGCTCCTAACGCACGTATGATGCGCGGATATATACCTAACAAATTAGCTCAACGCATGGAGCGACACTGAGATCATATCTCAGATCCTTAGAGAAAAAATTTATCTAAGTATACGCTTATATATTCCAGGAAGGTGCCACCAACACACGCCACAATGATGGCAACATCATAATGAAAATCAAATTATTCTCATACCAATATATGAAATTAAATATATTATTATGATATCATACAATGTGTTGTGCAAACAGCGGTGTAATATATTAATATACCGCACTATTTTATTACATTATATAAAGCAACAGTAATTAATAAGTAATACATGTGTTGATCTTCGTTGACATAAAACATTCAATAGAAGAAGATGTGGACATCATCCGCTCCCAATCTAGGACAGGACTTGATATCCTCAAAGTTCCACAATGGACACAATCTCGCATCTTCAATGATGTGCTGCGAAAATATCAATAACACAAATCTTAAAGACAACTGGTAAATCTCTTAATACAATTATGCAAATATATTATTTAAATGTGGCCGAGTGATCTTTTGGCCCGTATATCACTAACTAAGCCTTCTTAGATAATTACATGGTACAATGTTATAAATTCCCCTCAAAAAAAGTGAGAAAAAAAAATCTACTAACATGTCATTATAACATTGGACTGTATATCAGGAAATATATATATATGACAGAAGAATCATGTGGAATCGTGTGGGCATCTGGACAGAATGTCTGCCATTACATTATCCGAACCACGGATAGCTCGAACCGAGAAATGAAATGGTTGAAGAGCTATGGCATAACGAGTGGACCTCGAGCTCTTCAAGTTTTTGCTCTGAATAGCAGTAAGCGCTTTCTGGTCGGTTTCCACAATGAAATGTGCGCCTAGAAGAAATCTTTGTAACTTCAGAATAGACCATACCATAGCCAATAACTCACGGTCTAAAACCGAGTAATTCTTTTCTGCAGCATTTAATTTCCTAGAGATATACATCACCGGATGCAGAGTATCAGAATACTCCTGCATTAGTGCCGCCCCAATCCCAGTTGACGAGGCGTCACTTCGAAGAACAAAAGTCTTCTCAATAGTAGGTAACCTAAGAATAGGTGGAGATGAAAATAGGGCTTTAACCTGGTCCAATGAGGATTGACATTCTTTAGACCAGCGGATCAGATTAGGCGACCCTTTCTTCAATAAAGTAGAAAGCGGTGCCATAATGGAGGACAGATTCGGAATGAATCGTCCGTAGAATTGGATCAAACCTAATAGACTCCTTACTTGTTTCTTCGTCTTAGGGACCGAAATGTTAAGTATTTTTGAAACATTGTGGTCCTCTGTCTTTAAAAGACCACGACCAACACGATGACCTAGGAAAGAAATCTCACTAAATCCTATAAAGGCTTTAGAGGGTTTTGCAGTCAAGTTATACTCGCGAAGAGTGGACAGTAATTCGTATAAACCCAAATAGTGATCTTCCCAGGAATCACTGAATAGACAGATATCATCTAGGTATGCTATGACATCTGTACGATATGCGAGAATTCGCCGCATCATGCGTACGAATGTAGCAGGGGCGTTCATAAGACCAAAAGGCATGAAATTCCATTGGAATAAACCCCTGGGTGTAGAAAAAGCTGTAAAAGGTTTGGCACGTTCGGTTAGAGGAACTTGCCAATAACCTTTAGACAAATCTAGTTTGGTAAAGAATCTAGAATTAGAAAGTTTATTGAGTAGCTCTTCTAATGAAGGCATAGGTTCAGCATCGAACTTCGTAACTTGGTTCAATTTGCGATAATCTACGCAAATGCGAATGTTATTATCCTTCTTTCGAACAATAACCATAGACGAAGAGTATGCTGAAGTGGATGGTTCAATGATTTCCAAACGTATCATTTCATCCAATTCTTTTTCGACTTGAGACTGGAAATGGATAGGTATTGGATAGGGTCTGACTCTGATAGGATTATGATCAGTTAGCACAATGTCATGTTCAATGACATGTGTGTGTCCCGGGATGTCTGTAAGAACATCCTGAAATGTTTGCAACATCGAAGAAACTTGTCGATGTTCCTCAGCGGAAAGATTTGGAGAAACGGTCACGTTTTTCCAAGATTCCGTAGAATAAAGTGGGACCATAGAAAGAGGAAGATTGACATCAGAAAAAGTAGTTTCCTCATCCTGTATAACTGACAGCGATGAGTACTGACCATGAGGTACTTGAGAATTGTCCGTTGCCTGGAAAATAGGCTGCAAATAGTCAGGTCTTTCATAAAATTCCGTGAGCATATTTATGTGGAAAGTTTTATGCTTTCCATCAATATCGACAACATAGTCGACATCAGAAATTTTGGAGACTAATTGCATATGGACCTTTCCATGCAATTAGAAGTCTGTTCTCCCTTGAAGGAAGTAGAACGAGAGCTTTGTCACCTGGACAAAGTTGTCGTAGACATCTATTCTTATTTGCAAACTGCCTTGCCTTTTCTTTAGCAAATTCGGAAGACGAAGTTGCTAGTTTGCATGCCTCGATGATCTTTTGCCTAAGAGCAATGACGTACTCATAAGAAGATTGAGTTTCATCGCTAATATTATCGGCAGTGATTAGATCGTGAAGTAAAGACATAGGGCCGCGCGGTTGCGCGCCAAAGACAAGTTCAAAAGGGGAAAACCCCGTATGTTCATTGGGGACCTCTCTATACGCAAAGAGAGCCGCGGGTAAGACCCTGTCCCAATCCTGAGGATGATCCTCAGTTATCTTACCAAGTAAAGTTTTCAGAGTCCTATTTAAACGTTCGACCAACCCATTAGACATTGGGTGATAGATACTGCTGAGAGACCTTTTAATGTGTAGCATAGACATTACCTGTGACATAGTGTCTGATATAAGTTGAGTGCCATGGTCTGACAATATTTCTCCGGGAAAACCCAAGCGAGAAAATATCAGCCAAAGAGCGTCTGCGATGTCAGCAGTTGAGATGCTCTTGAGAGGTATTGCCTCTGGCCAACGTGTGCACATATCGACACATGTAAGGATAAATTGATGTCCTCTAGCCGACTTAATTCTAAAAGGACCGATAATATCTATTGCCATTTTTTGAAAAGGGCGAATAGGAATGTCAGCAGCCTGGATAGGCGCAGCATGTCGTGGTCCTTTAGATTTGACCTCCTGACATACTTTGCAAGAGCGACAGTACATTCGTATGTCCTTGCTCACAAATGGCCAAAAGAAAGCCGCAAGAACTCTCGACTTTGTACGGGAAAAACCCATATGTCCAGCACATTGCGAGTCATGAGCATGTTGCAATATTTGCAATCTCATGCTCTTGGGCACAAGAATTTGTGAATGAGTGGACGTAGTCGAGTCTTGTACCATACGTACAAGTACGCCGTTCTTCATAGAAATCCAAGATTTTCTATTAGTATTTTGATTAGGATCACCTTTTTTTGCTAGAATGAAGAATTTTTGTAAAGAAGGATCTTCTTCTTGCAATTTGATAAATGAGTCACGTGTAATAGTCAAGTGACTATCTTGGTCATTTACTTCATCATTATTAGTTAATGAAGTTTGAGGTGGATCCAGAGCATGTGCTCTTGTGACCACCGCATTGGTAGCTTCAATGTTTTGCTCTTCCCAAACAGCAATCTGCTGTGGGGTACATTCCCTAACTCCGTGAATACGACCAATAATAAGGTCCGCAATAGGGTTTGGAAGTAGACACGCGTGGACCTCTCCCGTGAAGAAAGGAGTAGCAATGTGTATTATAGCAGTAGGATACTTTTCCAACGTGCCACCAAATGTGACACATTTGATGACCTTTCCTGTAGCACAGGATGGATCTACAAGAGATTGCCTAACCCCGACAGTAGTACATCCAGAGTCAAACAACACTGAGACTGGATTACTATTTACAAGCCCCTTATGTAATATAAGAGAACCTCTCCCATCATGAGCAACATTAGCAGGAAGAGCGGGCAAAGGATGACCACAGCTTAAAGTACTAACGGTCTTTGGGTCAAATAAAGTACTGCATTGGATACATTTATTTGCTCTACCAAAATCAAAAGATGAGCATCCGATAGCATTATGGTCTTTATTATCATTAACCTGTTTATCTACTCCCTGAGATTCTTGTTGAACAGAGTTTGTCTGTTGATATTTTTTTCTCTTATGTTGCGATCTACCGCGACCATTATTGCCTCTGCAATTATCATTAAAGTCCCTACTGTAATTTTTATCCTGGTTTGAGTTCCAGTTTCCATAACTGTCATTACCATCTCTATACTGTTGAGAACCTCTATTATCCTGGTATTGAGGTCTCTGAGAAAAATATTTTCCTCTATACCGATTACCTTTGTGAAAATTTCTAAAGTTAACCGGAGTAGAATAACGTGTAGTATTAGGATGTCTCCAGTTCTGGGAAGAAGAATCACCCTGGAATTGATTACTATGATTCTGGGCATAATTACGGTTACTCTTTTTATTGAAATTTTGCTGGCTACCCTGAAATTTACGCATAAAATTTGGGCCATAAGGTGCTGCCGAAGCAACTGGCAGACCTTCTTTTACTTTAGAGTTGCTAATGGTTATGTGAGGATGCGCAGTAACATACTGGCTACAGTATTCTTCCATTTCTTTTATGTTTTTAGGCTTACGCTCATGAAGAAAAGAAAGAAAAGCTTCATTAACAGAAGACATAACCTTGTCTCTAAGTAGTAAGTCCATAAGAGCTTCAAATGTACTCTCTGTTTTAGACAACTCAACCCATCGTAAAAAAGTAAGACGGATGCCTGAGATGAATTCAGAGAATTCAACTCCAGTTTCTGGTAACATGTTTTTAAATTTAAGACGATATCCGTCCTCGTTAAGTTGGTACTTCTTTAACAATGCCGCCCTGACAACCTCATAGTTGTTCTTGTCAGGCACATCTACCATACCCAACAAAGTCAAAGCATCACCTCTAAGTATCTTGGACAGATGATAAACATATAATGTTTTATCTATATTATGCACCTTACATGCACTTTCAAATCTATCTAGATAAAATGTTATATCATCAATTGAAGCATTGAATGCTGGTAAATTAAGCTTGAAATCAACAGCATTAGACTTATTAGCAGATGATACCTTATTAGCATCATTAGCATTACTAGATAACTTCAACTTTTCTAACTCCAAAGCTAAGAGTTTTTCTTCATGCTCCATTTTTGCTTTTCTCTCATCAGCTTCTCTTTGTAACCTTCTTTCTTCAGCCTCAGCCTGTAACTTTCTTTCTTCAGCCTCAGCCTGTTTTTCTAATCTTTTATTTTCAGCCTCTATTTCAAGTCTCTTATTTTCAGCTTCTTTTTCAAGTCTCTTTTTTTCAGCTTCCCTTTTTTGTTTTTTTCCATTTCCATTTGTAATCTTTTCTCATCTACCTGCATCTGCAGTTTTAAATTTTCAGCATCTATTCTCTTTTGTTCAGTTTGTTCTTTCATTTTCTTTTCTTCCGACTTCAATGCCTTGGCATATTGAACAGTCGCAAATTCTTCTAATTTATCACCTGTCTTCCCAAGGGCTTTACCCTGCTCAATAAAGTACTCAAATGTAGACATGATGTCTAAAATGTGAGTACAGAACCTGAAATAATTAATTATCTTATTTCAATCTTAATAGCAACAAGACTTAATAAAGTGCTTGTGTAATCACTATGTTTACCCCAATCTCTGTGGGAAACAAGACTTGACACCAACTTGTATTATCAAATGTATAATAATATCACAAGTCACCTCTTAATTATCAGTGCACTACACAAATCAGTGCATAACCATCAGTTATTTATCATAACTGCACTACAATAGTGCATAAGCAAAAAACCACCAGTTAGTTATGATAAGTGCACTATAGACCAATAGTGCATGAGCATATATGTAACAATAGTGAAAGCTAACTATGCAAGAACTATGCAAACAATAACAAGACAATGTAAACAATAACAAAGGTCACCAACAATGTAAACAATAACAAAGATCAAAGTCAAATGTAAACAACAACAAAGATCAAAGTCAATGTAAACAAAAACAAAGATCAGAGTCAATGTAAACAATAACAAAGATCAAAGTCAATGTAAACAACAACAAAGATCAAAGTCAATGTAAACAAAAACAAAGATCAAAGTCAATGTAAACAATAACAAAGATCAAACAAT
The DNA here is from genome assembly GCA_024509875.1 of Oreohelix idahoensis. NCBI lineage: Eukaryota > Metazoa > Mollusca > Gastropoda > Stylommatophora > Oreohelicidae > Oreohelix > Oreohelix idahoensis. Next base: position 63,033 of record JAMPIV010022452.1, on the reverse strand, counting down.
ATGAAAACATTCGCATAAGTCAAATAAATAAACAGCGAAACTAAAAAGAAATGTGATGACAAAATGCGAAGATATGACAAACAAATGACGCTACAGTGTATACACAAAAATATACGTAAAGAACTGAATAATAGATAGGGGAGACCTACAAATACAAACAATCGAAATCGAAACTAAAAAACAGAAAGAAAGAGAGAAAAGAAAAAGAAAAAAAAATATATACAAGAAACAAAAATAAAGCACAACTCGTCACAACTAAACAGATATAGCAACGATTGTCGCTAGCAAATTTCACAGTAGGAAATTCGCACAGTCCCTAACGAAAACGCTAACAGTAGAACCTCTGTGACGTGGTATCTTCTACTGAAAGACACCGCCCAACCGAGAAAACCCGCTGAATATAAACATATAAATATACAAATACAAATAACATATAACATGTAACAAACAGCAAAAAGTGTGAAAGAATTTAGAAGGCTCAGCTAGAACATAAGGGCACAGTTCAAAAACAAAACAGGCCACTTAACTTCTATGTATCCACAACGTCAGCACAGTTCAGAACAGGATGTGATCAGCATTCTTAGGACAATGATCCAACGTTGATCCATATCTGCTCTCGTAAACTGCCATGACGAAGGAAATGAGCTTCTGACAGGAAACAGCTTCTGAACTTGACCTTCTGAATTCTACAAATTGACTTGAGCACTTGACCTTCTGAATCTGCAACAGTACCTCTGAGACCGGAACAGTTGTTACGGCACTTGTCCTTCTTCTTAACAGATCAGGAAATCCATTCGCTCGGTACTTGTCCTTCTAGTTGTAGACAAACTTCAATACTGCCGAGCAGCGCCGGGTAGTTTCAAAATATCAACAACTGTCAGTAATGCCGCGTCTTTCAAAAAAATTTCATCAAAGGTGATGAATAGAAACTGCAACGTTGTCTTGTAGTCTGCTGATGATGTCTGGGTTTGTTGACCCCCTTGATAGCTGGTATCAGAGTAAACCAACATATGGCCACCAAAAATGATAATGGTGCGCCAAAATGCCAGGTTGAACCAACGACTGGCCACCAAAAATGATAACTTGCCACCCCTATCGACACCTGGTATTAAAGTGCAAGATGTAGGTGTCTTCTCTGATTTAGAATGTTGCTGTGTGTGTTGCAGTAGAACAGTTCACAGGGTACACCACAGGCAACATGACGTGTAGAGTCATAGAAATGGTAACTTCGCTTTAGTTTTATACCATTTATTGCACGCCACAAAACAGTCATGATATTTATGTCATCATCAGCACAGTATAACGAATGCAGCATTCAAAATCATATTAACTGATAGTCATGTAGGATTCAATACTCCATAGTTGTATGGTAAACAGATATCATAAAGTTCTGGTTCGTGAAGCTTTATAAATAATATATATAACTTCTGCAACAGTGTCAGCTGCAGATCTTCAATGTTCATAGACAATAATAATTATTCCCTTCCTGATGCTAGCAGATCAGATGTATACAATAAGTCCGTTTACTGTCTGCACGTGAATAGCATACATGGATTACAGGTCAGCTCGACCTTTATAACCTTCCTAAGTCTAACCATCTGACTTGGACGTGATCTCTGATATAACGAATCCTGGAACACAGACAATAGTCTTGTTGGTCTAGAGCGACCCATATATATATATAACTAGTTCAGGTATAAAGATACCGGTGACTTAATCCTAGTCAAAGTACCTCTCCATTTTGAATCACACAGGCGAGCAAAAAGGCGACAAAATGACGAACCTCTAGATGATAGCATAAAGTTCGATACAAGAGGAATTACCTTATTTCGGAAAATCAACCATGAACATATGCCTCCAGGCAGGCTTGAATAATACTGGGAAATAGTCTAGTTAGCTAACTAACTCACAAAGACAATGTATTTCCCTCAGAAAATCACAAGACGCAGGTCGCGTCTGCTCGCTACTCAGACCATTTCTAAACTGCCCGAGCTGGGCGGAACAACAAACGAAAACCAAGTCGAGACATGCGCAGAGCGACAATCTCTGAGTCGCCGTTCACAATAAGACGATTCTAAGAACATTCGAGATAAAAGTCTTACACAGTCGCGCCTTTTATGGTCATGAACAGAAGCGTTAAGAAAGGTTTCAGGCATCTACAACAGTTGACTGATACTACCAAATAAGGAGATATGGTCACGCTTCGTTCAAGAAATTATAGACCGAACGTGTCTCTATACAAGAGAAGGCAAACTCCTAAAAAAATTGTAGTCTCGATAACTCGGATTATGTCCCTTTGACTGTAAAAAACATAATACACACTTCAGTCAAAAAATGATCATACATACGAAAAATGATCATACAAAGGCTTTGAAAAAAGTAATTATTTGTGCGTAACACTATCTCAAACTGCAAAGCTAAGGGAAGAAAGGGACCAACCATTGTCAACCTGTAATAGAGAAAAAATGTATTGCATTAAGTTAGTGCTTGTCAAGCAATATTTGTGCCAGTTCCAAAACGGCAATTTCCTTCGACGACAGGCGCTGATCGTACGTGTGTCCTTTAGGATGGGAAGCAGTTGCTGTGAAATGAGCAACGGGACGATTAGCAGTACATGGTTCAGTACTGTCTTGACGGTTGGAATGCATAGAACGACGCTTCTTGCGAATCTGTACACGAACATGTTCATGTGAGGGACGAATCAACTTTGCTAAAGGGACGGAGTCGTCAGACGATGATGAATAGTGGCGTTTAATGGCTGTTCTGGAATGTGTGTCCATGGGAACAATATAGGAATCATCATCCGAGGCTACAAGATGTGTTGTCTGGTCAGGCGTAATGTCTTGCCATGAGTTTTCGATGATGGTTGCCGAAGAATCCGAATGGACAGTTGACGAATGTGGTGGATCAGTAACTGTGGACGGCATCAAACCAGAGTGTTCAGCATTTGGAGGTGTATCCTCTGTTTGTAGTTCATTGTCATGGAGTAAATGGTCGTTGCGGTGTTGGATCCGTTGTCGGAGCTCTTGTAAAGGAATGTCATCCTCTGTCCGTGGTTCGTTGTCATGGAGTAAACGGTCGTTGCGGTGTTGGACCCGTTCTTGTAAAGGAATGTCATCCTCTTCAGACGAGTTATCTCGTTCGCGTCGATATCGTTCTATCGTATCTCTGACTAACGTGGGGGCAGTTGGTTGTGGTGACATGTCATCAATGCTAGAGGCAAGTGAGGTGGAGGACAAATAACGGCAAAGGGTGGATTTCCTGACAGGTCGTGAGGAGCGAAGGTGTGGAATTTCAACAGGTCGGTGATCATCTAATTTCATTTGAGAAACGTGAGCTTTCATAGTAACATTCTGTCTCTCGAGCCATAGGATATAATCTGTAGGAGCGATCTGTTCGAAGAATTTGTAACCATTATCAAGCTTTTCTGCCGCTAACCAATCATCAACAGACTTATACGTTTTCTTCTTTATTACACTTCTGTTTTCGTTCTTTTCCGCGTTTTCTTGCTCTTGGTAAGTGTTTTGTGGGGAAGGGGTTAACCGACTAGATGATATCCTGTGTTTTGCATGCATCGCTTTCGTTGTCGCAATCTGACTACTTAGTAGGTGTCTATGCTCTACGCTGGGAGTATTTATCTGTGATGCACACTTGTCGCTTTGCTCTGGTACTTCTGTTTGTGTGCCGGTGTGTTTCTTTGTTTCTGTCCGGGTAGCAACACTTACCATGTCTCGCTGTATGCTGTCATGTTTTCTAACCTGACTTCTCCATGATCTATGCCTATTACTGTTATATTCTGTTGTAACTCTTGGTTGGTTGGATATGTTCTTGCTTACTTGGTTCACGTCCATCTTCCAATCGTTCTCAGTTCTTATTCGACATTTTTGGTGGTTGTCTATGTTGATGCTATTTATTTCTAACATCTTTCCTTTCTTAATTTCTGCTAAAAAATTCCTGACAGCTATGCGGTTATATCTTCTGTTTAGGCTACTCCAATCTGAGCCTGATCTATGGTTGCTATTGAAACTTGGGAGTGTTCTGTCATACGTGTGTTGTTCGATGTCTAAGCAATTTCCACAATTGTAACATGTAATCTGATTAACATGGTGAACTGGAGTCGGTTGTGTCTCTTGTCTTCGTTCCTGTGAAATGAGTCATTTTGGCGTACATTGTGTGAATAAGATGAGCGTTGATGATCGTTGAAGGTTGCATTGTCTCTCCGCCATCTTGGACGATAATGGTCGACTTCCATTGGTTCGGGAAGATAGTCTGATTGCGGTTCTCTGCCGATCCTTTGATGAAATCTTTTCCGAACGTTCTCTTCGTATACAGCCGTTTGAATTGTTTCTGTGATTGACTTCGAGTCTTTTCTCAATAGGTGGAGTTTCAAATTGTCTGCCCACAAACCATCAATGAATATGCCTACTAAGTGTCGCTCTAATTCTTCCGTGGGGATTGAACCTCCTAAAAAAGCATCTTCGGCTGGGTTAAGCAACTGGTCTCCGAACATTTGCACTGGCTCATGACGCTCTTGCTTTATCTTCCTTAAAAGCGTCCAAGCATACTGACAGTCTGTGATGTTTGAATATCTACTTACCAATTCCTTGCGAAAGCTTTCAAACGTTTCCTGTGGGAAGGCTTTACTGCGACGACGTAGAAAGTCTGTAACTAACCAGTCAGAAGATAAAAAGGCAATTCGCTTGCGATTGGAATCAGTAGCTGTGTCAATGATGGATGAGAACTTATCCATGTCAATAAGCCATTTGCGGAATAGTGCGGGGTCTCCAGAAAATGGTGTAACAATCGATCTAATTGAATGGAACTTAGCATAGTGATCTACCTGATGAAGCGATTCTGTAATTTGCATCATTGCTTGCATTGTCAGTTCTAAGTCATTAGGCAACGATATATTTCGAGGATGTATACCCTGTTGCTGTTGACTTTGTGACAAATGTCGCTGTAACATCTGCTGTGGGCGCATTTGTTGTTGAGTTAGGGCCTCGGTAGCACTTTGAAGATCCATGATAATTATTGTTTACAAAGTACGATCACAATGACAAGGGCGTGAGCTGGTCACGGCACCAAATAATCTTATGTAGCCGGGCTGGTTACTGCATCCAAATAATCTTATGTGACCATGTAACAATCTATCCAGGTGATATGCCAAATCTTCGCACCGTGTAGACCTTTCGTCACAGGTGGTACATATTTTCTTCTGAGTTCATTGATATTGAATTTCCTAGTGATCGTAGTGTTTACTGGTTTACTTATATATCTTGTGGGTGGTAACTGGCGACTGCCAGAGGTGGAGTTACCCAAATGACTGTTGGTTCAAGACCAGGTCCTTACTACTCACGTACGTTGTCAGTGATCATTTGTATCTTCCTAGTGCTTCCATACATGAGTAAGTAACAGCAATAAGTCATGGAAAACTGTTTATTAGTAGTGTCCAAGGGACTGAAGGCATGGTCAAATACAAAACTCAATAACCTGGCTATCAGCGGCCAGAACGCCTGTGGGTTACATGAATCGTGAGATCTCTGCAAAAAGGACATCATCATAACAACATGTCTGCTTGACTCTGCTAAAATGTCGATAGGTTTTTGCCTTGAGTCTCAATATACATTTCATAGCAGACTAATCATTCTAATAGAAAAAATGGTTATCATACAAACAGTGTGAACACATCCCTCAAAACTGGAAAACACAGTCTTCTCGAATAACATACTTGTGAAAACATTTTATCTTTCAGTGGTAAAGTATTTCCTCGACCAGAGGTTAACTACACAACCTTTAAAAACCCAGGCCCGCACTAAGGCTGAAACACGTCTACCTCACTTAACAGTGAACTCCGTGACTGAACTGAGCTCTGACTGCCGTGGTCAAAAATAGCTATCGACGATCTCATTGGTCACGCTCGAACAGTGATGTTTTGTTAGCAACTAATCTTGCTCAAGATCGTTAGCTATTCTTATATTACTGTTTAACGTGCTAGCTAGCGTTAACACAGGCTATCCGGTGACAGAACCAACACTGGAAGAACTCAGCAAGGCTAATGATAGCTTGGCCTCTGGCAAAGCACCAGGCAGTGATAAGATTCCTACAGATTTAATCAAATATCTGTAAGAGCACACTATTACATCCCTGCATATAGTGCTGTGTCAGTGCTAGGAAGAGGTAAATATCCATCAAAACATGCGAGATGCCAAGATTGTTATACGTTATAAAAATAAAAGAGACAGAAGTGATTGCAATAACTACAGAAGCATCTATTTTCTTAGTATTGTTGGTAAGATTTTTGCCAGAGTCATCTTAATGCGACTACATGTTAGATGAGCGCATATATCGCAGTGTGGATTCCCAGCTGGTAGATCAACAATAGACATGGTCTTTTCTCTCTGCCAGCTTCAGGACAAATCAAGAGAGCAGATAAGGCCTTTACGACAAACATGGGAAACTAAGAGCCAGGGATCTAGGGCGACCCATAGTTTGCTGGGAGCTCAACATTAGACATGAGTGCAAGAGAGACATGAGGGCACTCGACATAAATACAGCAACCTGGTAGAATGAAGCTGCTGATCGCACCAAGTGGCGATACTCTCTACGGCGCCACCTCAGATTGGGCGAAAAGAAGCTCACTCAACAAGCAGAAGTGAAGAGAAAACGCCGAAAGGAACACCAGGAAAAAAGCAGCTGAAAGTTATAACTTCTGGGGCGCACTCCCATAGTCAGTTATGACTAAAGGGGCTATTATTATAATTATTATGACTCATACTTTGAAGATCAGAAAAGCAATATTTACAATGGTGCAATCTAAGCCAAAAGCTCCGTAGGGGAAAAGCCGAAGCCATAAACAGCGAAAAAAACAGATGCCCACAAAACCAGATAATAACATGCCAGAAAAGCCAACCAGCACAGCACCACACGCTGTGAATGAGGTGGCAGAGACAAACATCTCAGACCAGACAGAAGAAGTAAACCCCTCCATGACTGAAATAGCGGAAAACATCATGAGCTCACTCAGAAAAATTAGTAAAACTAGAGATGAGCTTAGGGCCAAATCGCCCCCACCTCTCGGAGCTGCATCTCAAACCACACCTAGTTCCCGCATAAAGGAATACCACCAAACCCCGACGGCGGAGAAAAACGAGCTACATCAAATGCCAAAAACAAACGGTGGCACTGTCGAAGCAGGATACGGTACCCGAGATGACCGACAACGGATACCCCAAGGCACAAAGAACACTAAATTCTTCAGATGAGGAGGGAACCAGTAACGTCCACAAACAACAGGCGCAAAAGAAGGCCCTTTCGTGCATCGAGCATAGCAAACAAAATTCCCCTACAGTGACAAGAGGCGGGCAACATACATAAAGACGAGCCTGAGAAGCAAACCAGACTCCCTTTAGGGGGTGGAGGAAGGGAGATAACACGCAGACAGACAAAACAAAACCGGTCCCCAGCAGGCGAAATCAGAACAATCTTGCACAATCCATTAGATATCGGGAGAAGAAGCCATTCAAATCTCAACCTTCACAACACGTGGATAAATTAAGTTCAAGAGACTGTTGTGATGGTCCGATATCGTTAATATACCACTTGAACAATAAATCAAATTCACACATAGAGGTAGATAAATATATAATAGATTCTGGAATAGACACTGACACCCAATACTTGCGTCCTCACGCCGACTGCCTAGGACATACATACAAAAAATTGCTTCATCTACGTAATTCGCATAGTCACTGTGACGCCCTTATCGGCACACTTCGTCACAAACTTTTCAGCCGTCACGGCATATGTAGACGGTAAAACAAAATCCGTGTTAATTCATGGAATGTAACCAATAATAAAAATGACTCCTTATTAGTGGGAACTTGGCAAAATTGGAAAAATTAAGTATAGTTTACAGTTTTTTTTTCTTACCGCCCCCGTTTCTTGTTTCCTGTTCTGCTTTATTATGATCTTACATCAGGCATACATTCCCCTTTTTTCAAATTGAATATGTTTTCTCTTATAAAATAAAAGTATAAAAGAAAACTTATAAATTTGCAAGCCACCTTTCAGTCAATGAATCAGTACCATTTATCTCCCCAAGAAGGACATGCCTTCAATAAACATATGTCAAATCCTTCTGTTCCGTACCATCATCTCACGCTATTTTAATATCTTCCTCCTCATTTTTCCCCGTCACTTGCTCTGTTCTCAATTTGATCCTCGGCTTGCCTCTACTTGTCAAGGGGATTTCAGAACAAGGACTGCATTGTAATGCTATCAGCAGGTTTCTCCAAAGTGTCTCCTATCCATCGCCAGCGCCATCTTCTCATATCTTATTCTACTGTCACTTCTCTGGTTCGTGTAATCAGTTCCTTGTTGATGACTTTAACAGTTCAATCCTTCGGTTCTACGCAAGCACCTATTTATTAAAGTCTGTAGCTACTTGGTCATCTGTCCATGTCGTTTGTTCAAGTTTTTGTAGCTAAACATGATCTAAAAGATGGGGTAGCCGTGCCCCTTGACCAACCCTCCTTAGTCGCTTCTTACGACGTGCATGATAGGTTACAATGTTACTATTCTCTGCTCCCCCTTTCAGTAACAGGTACACGCGACTGAGAGCCATCTTTACTTAAAAGAAAAAATGATAACCAAAATAGCCGTACATAAAAACAACAGTACCTTCAACAAATAAAATTGAAAGAACTTAAAATGATTACCCGGCCACACACACACACAAACAATAATAAATAAAAAGTACTTAACGCTGACTTTGTTGTCAGCATCTTCTAGAAGTCTCTTAACAGAGCTCATTTTGCAGTCAGATCCCCAAAATAACAGACCTGGAGTCGAATATTCAACTTTTATGACTGTATAAAATACGTTATTATTATTACTTATATTACTATTTTTACTTGTGTAAAAGCCCGTCATAAGACGGAAATTAAATTAAAAAGCACCAATACCTAACGGCATTTTTACTTATTCAAAAGTATTTTTAAAAACCACTGTGCATCACCACAGTTCTTTAAATATTTTTCTGCACACCGTCATTTGCGCACTTTTCTTTGTCGAGTGTTACTATTTTCGGGAGAGTACATATAAGGGAAGGGGGTAGGGAGGATCCCGTTACACGCCCATTGAGGCATATTGGGAATATGGTGTTAGGCCCATATTTTCTTGACTGTCGGCACACTAGGGGTGATGTGGTCTGCATCACGCCGGCCGCCTTAACCTTCCCAGAGTTGCTCTGGTACCCATTTGGGGCTGGGTCGACCCAAGGGGCCGTTTGTGGCCTAAAAAATTCCCACCTCATCTGGGGATCGAGCCATAGACCACTGCGCTAGGAAGCCAGTGCACTTACCCCTATGCTACCGCGGCTCCCACATATAAGGGAAACAATACACTTAATGTCTAACTTTCAACCAAAGTTGCATCCCTTAGCGTTATAGGCAGAAAAAGCTGGAATTTTGTATAAATTGGTTATTTCATCGCATTTGCTCACGTATGATGTGCATTGTCTACACTATTGTTTAGTGTTGAATATTTTTAGACTTTTTAATGCGATTAATATGAAGTTATGCATGGGGCTGGCAACCTCAATGTGTAAAACTAATAGCTACAGAAACGACAGTTACAAGAGCATGTGATACTTCCTGTAAGAGGACCAGCTGCAGTGGTACGCCGTGCTCCTTATGGAGCGATAAGGAAAAAGATGATGATAATTGTTTCATGCTGTCTTCTCGGGAGAGCCATCAGGCATCCATACTGATAGATTATTGCTATACGCTTTGTGAAACCATTTGTATTCTATTGAAGAAAAACATCTGCTTTTCACTTCTCTTGCAAGTAAAATACAGATTACATTGCCGCCAACAACAACAAAAACACTGTCACGGGATTTGTCTCCCCTTTGCTCTGCAGCAGTGGTCCACCAGTGGCCAAAACTCAAAAGAGTATCTAAAATGTCAAGAACAATGCTGCATAGGGCAGAGTTTTATTAACTTATATCGAATCCGGCGTATTTTGTGAAGTTTTAAGCAATGGTTTGGCTTGTTCGAGCCCCCAGCTGGTTTAGTCCTGCGAAATTCCTGTTAAAAGTATTTTCGGCTCCATGGCTGTAACTATATGTATATTAAAGATTTTAGATTAAAGATGCGCTCTCTTATCTTTAAGAACTGAATCAACTATGAATTTGAAAAATAACATATAGCAAATGTAATAATCGATTAGTCTTTAACAAATTTAAATAAATATGGATGAAAGTGAATTTAGAGGTTTAAAACAAAAATTGTCTTCACTGAGACTTAATTGGGGACTGATGATTATTGTCCGTTGCTTGCGCCTGTTATAAAAAACGTAACTGGCTGAGTACTGTAATGGGTCGTTGTCAGGTCTTTTGTGATAAGGACTCTTCTCTAGAGGCGTCTAGATGAACTTCACACATAATGTCAAGGTGGGTGTCTTCACAACGTGTCCACTGTAAGTAGCTGGTGTCGAACCCAGCTTCTTGAATCACAAGATAGTAGCGAAGATTCTAATTTCAGACTGGTCTGGTACTAAGAACCGTCTTGTAGCTTCGAACCACAAACTTTAGGAAAAAGAAAAGAAAAAAATGCCTCTGCTAAGTATATTTGTGGGCTGAAGATTAACAGGCGCATTTTCTCATTGTCCACCTACCTATGTTAGCCTCTCTGATAATTATTCTCCCTGAGTATTGTGACGCATAACGGAAATCTAGCCTAAAGCATCCGACAGCCTTTCCCGTTAGCGTCCTAAGATTCGATAAAAAAGTCACGCATTTCTCTGCCTGTCTGATTCACCTTTTAATCCACGCCTCTTTTCACTTGACCATAACAAACGAGTTTGTTTACCAACTTTCGCAACCGGTCATTCATAGCAGGGGGCGAACCACGTTTGTTTACCTGAGTTTCTCTCGCGAGCGATCTGTCAATTATTAGACACCAGACAGATGCACGTAGAAATAACGGACCTCTTTGGAAGTAGCCGCACGGGCTAAAACAAATTCCCCGAGAATCCTGTGAATTTCGTACATACAGGGAAAGTTAACGCTTTGATCTCGAGAAGTGTGGAAAATCTCGGAAGGAAGCTCGCTACACGGTTTAAGCCTCTGTTGTCGGTTAGCAACGGCCGAAAGAAGCGACCGTAAACCTTTTATCTGGGAAACGTAGTTTCAGATTTCTCTGCTAGAAAACACAGTGTGAAAATTTACATCTTCTACAGATCATAACAACATGATCGTATATAAACTGTGTCTTTCATAAAATAGTTATAAGTGTCGCTCAGAATTTTTCGGAGAGTCTAAACACGTTATCTAGAACCATTGGAAATAGATGTGTTAATAGTTTCGTGGTGTTTTCTTTCTGGATTTCTGGTAAAATATAAATTTGTCCTTAAGCGTATTAAATTGTTAAAAGTTTGAGCATCTTAAATTCACTGTGATTTTCGAGGTGTTAGAAATAGTAAATTAATTAACGCGTAGCTATTTTTTATTCCAGAAGTTTCAGTTGTAATGTTAATTTTAATCACCCGCTATCACACAGAAAGAGACGGTTTAGTTGACTAATTAATACACTAGGCGCGACGGATAATTGACGGAACAGAATTCACGTTTATTTCATTTTGTGTAATTTAGTAAGTGACTGCTGTTTAAATATCATGCAACTAAACAAACCGACGCCGACCCTTTAATAGCTACTTGACGACAGGCGATATTTGTTAAAGTGCGCGAAGGGATAAATTAAATTATAACTGAAGATAGGAATAGGCTAGAGACAACGTGTGCTTATATGTAGATATTATTAGCAGTAATTTTTTATAATGTTCCTCTATCCTTAGGCATGACCTGATCAACGGCGACCAACGCTTTTTATTTGGCTTTATTTTGGTCTATATCTTGGGCCTTGTCTTCATTTTACTTACTTACTTAGTCGTTCCCCTTCTACCGTGAGGTGTAGAGGTTTGAAAGAGAGAGCACCAGACTATCCTATCGGCTGTCTTCCTAGCCTCGTTCCATTCTAGTCCTCGGTCCTTCAAAGATTGTCTAATGTTGTCCTCCCAGTGGACTCTGGTCGTCCTGGGGGTCTGGATCCCTGGCTCTTTGTTTCCCATGCTTGTCGTGGTAGCCGATCTTCTCCCATTCTGCAGACATGGCCAAACCATCTTAGTTGGACTGTTCTACTTGGGTCTGCAGGGGGTGGGATTTTAGGCCTTGATGTATCGTCTGGCTGCGGACCATGTTTCTTCTTGTTACTTCAGCCACCTTCCTCAGATACCTCATTTCTGAGGTTTGGATCTGGCTTTTATGGGTTGTAGTCATTGCTCATGACTCGCATCCATATGTCAAGACTGGAACATAGGTGGAGCGGTATACAGCCATTTTCGCTTTCTTATCAACCTCTCTCTTGCTGAGGAATCCTCGACTTATGGCCTGAAAAAGTCTCCCAGCTGCTGCTTTTCGAGTGGCCAACTCTTCTTTGATGCCTCCCTTTCGGTCTGTAATAGCTCCGAGATATTTAAAGTGGTCGACCTGCTCCAGGACCTGTTCTGCCAGCTTAATCTGATGTCTTCTTTCTTCTCGTGATATCACAATGGATTTTGTTTTAGAGCTACTTATGACCATCCCTCTCTTCTCCAGCTCTTCCTTCCAGACTTGCAGGTTGGATTGGAGATGTGCCTCTGATTTAGCAATCAGGGCAACATCATCAGCAAATGCCAGCTCTGAAATACATACCTGTCTCATCTTCCAGTACCCCACTGAATACTTTCTTGTTCTCTCCTTACATGACTTGATAACATCGTCCATGAGGAGTATGAAAAGATAAGGTGACATGATATCACCTTGTCTTATACCAGTGGTGGTCCTGAACTCTTCTGACTTATGGTTTGCTGTCCTCACATAATTTCTGCAAGACTTGTAGAAACTTTGTATAGCATGAATCAGAGGTGTTGGAATGTTCTTCCTTGCCAAACAGTCCAAAAGTTTGCTCCAGGGGACCCTGTCAAATGCCTTTTCCAGATATATGAAACAAAGATGGATCTCACTCTTATACTCAAGGGCCTTTTCACTCAGCTGTCTGAGTGTGAAGATTAGGTCTTGAGTACTTCGGTTTGCTCGGAATCCGCACTGGACCGCATCCAATTGTGGCTCAGCTAGGGGTCGGAGTCTCTGCTCTAGGATTCTAGAGTAGATTTTACCAGGGATACTGAGAAGGGATATGCCTCTATGGTTTCCACATTGTCGAATATCACCCTTTTTGAAAATTGGTGTTATGATGGCAATCTCCCAGTCCTTTGGTATGGTCTTGTTGCACCACGCTGCCTGTAGGACCCTTAAGAGTAATAGGTCGCCTGATGCTCCCATGTACTTAACCATTTCTGGTGTTATACCATCATGCCCTTCTGCTTTGCCCATCTTGATTTTCTACAGTGCTGCCTTCAGTTCTTCCATCTTTATGTCATCTTCATCGCCATTTGTTTCCTCTTCTGTGCTAGTGGTTATCATTTCTGATGCTTGACCTTGCTCACCATCAAGGCGTTCTGAGAAATATTCTTTCCATCTTTCCATTACTTCCTTCGGGGCAGTAAGCAATTTGCATTGCTTGTCCTTTATAAATTTGAGAGGGCATTGTTTTTCCTTCCTCGTGTTCTTTAGGGTCTTATAGAACAATTTCTGGTTTTCTTGCGCATCTTTTTCTAGATTTTCTCAAAATTCTTCCCAGGACTTCTGTTTTGCTGCTAGCACCTTGTTCTTTGCTTCTGTTCTGAGAATCACATATTCTCTATATTTCTCTATTTGTCCTGCTGTGTTTTTAGCTCCTAAGTATTGTTTCCATGCCATTTTCTTCTCTCTTATTTTCTCTTTGACTTCCTCTGTCCACCAAGGTGTCCTTTTTTCTTGTTCCCTAGTCTTACTTCACCACATGCTTCTGCAGCAGCAATCTTTATGATGTCCTTGAATTTAAGCCAGAGGGTTTCCAAGTCATCAGGTTGTTCTTCTGCGTTTCTCACCGCTGTAGCAATAAGTCCCTGATATCTGGTCTTAATTTCTGGCTCTCTTAGCTTGTAGGTCTTAATGCTCATTTCTTCCGTTCGTTTACTTGGTTTCTTGCATGATGCTTGGCAGTTACTAGGCTGAGCAACTCTTTCAGTTGTTCTTTTGACTGTAAGCAGGTAGTGATCACTTCCAATCTCTGGCCCCCTCCAGACTCTAGCATCCCGGACATATTTGAATGAGTTCCTCCTCTCAATGGCATAGTCGAGCACTTACTTCTCATTCTTTGTTGGTTCACACCTAGTGTATGCATGTATGCGCTTATGGGGGAACTTTGTGTTGGTAATGATCAGATTCTGCTCACTGCAGAATCTAAGGAGTCGCTTTCCATTGTCATTGAGAATATCTTCTCCATATCTTCCGATAACTCCACCCCATCTAGCATGGTCATTTCCAACTCTGGCATTGAAATCTCCGAGCGTGATAATTTCATCTAGGCAGTCATCCACTGTCCTTTGAAGCAGCTCAAAGAATTCCTCCTTAACCTCTGCTCTCTCATCCTCATTTGGCCCATACACTATGACCAGGTTGACTATGGTTTCTCCTTCTTTTAGTTTTACTACCATAATGCGCTTCGAGACAAAGTTCCATCCCTTGATACTATCTTTCTGGTTTTTGGCCACAATGCAACCACGCCCCCTTTAGCTCTTTCAGATGTGCGTACACCACTGTATAGCAGCGTGTTGCCATCAAGATCCATGACTCCTTGTCCCTTTTTCTTTGTTTCCGTAATAGCAAGGATTTCTAGTTTTGCTTTCCTCATCTCTTCCACCAACTCCTCTTCTTTCCCATTTATACTTCTTGTGTTCCAAGTTCCATAAGTCGTAGTCCGTTTCAGTTCGTCGCCTTTAGAATCAGTCCGGTTTTTTCTTGTAGTTCGCGTAATCCTGTTTTAAAGCAAACAGGTGATTGGCCTGTTGTGCCTTTGCATGGTGGAGGGGCTGCCTCCTTAAGGCCTCTATGCAGGCCGCCCTCCTCCTTTTTCAGCCGGGCTTGGGACCGGCCTAGGCGGAGTGTCTCCATTTTACTGATTGGATTAAAGTTGTCTTTATTTGGGTTACGCGTCTCCAAGTTCAGTTATGAACAGGACCGGCCACAGAGACTAACGAACATTTTAATAGTAAATTTAACTGGACTTACAAATACCCAGATATATATTTTTTTGCATTTTTATCAGCCCACTGGAGTGTGAAAGATATAACAATTCTCCCGACGTTTGATAGTCGTATCCAAGTGGATTTTTTTTATTCAGAAGAGTTACGGTATTTCAGAATCGGCACTCACCAGAGCCAGCCGGTAGGATTTACCATCATCATCAAGTAACAATAATTAACAGTTTTTAGCAATCAGATGTTTTCCTACTGTTTACTGTGAACACCAGATCTCAGAGAGTCTCGGCATTAACTATCCAAGGTGACAGTGTTTATCCAGAAAATTCAACCACCAAATTAGGCGTTCCCCTTATAAAATTTAAATATTGAAAGGAGGGACTGGGGCCCAATTCGGACGCTAAATACTCTAGACCTTATAAACATATTCATGGATTTTTACGTCCAATAGATTGTTTCACCAAGAATAGGGTAAGAAGCGAGATTGTGTAGCCACGTATGACAGAGAGAGAGAGAGAGAGAGAGAGAGAGAGAGTGAAATATTTTCTTTAGTACAGGAAACATTGTATCATCTGCACTTTGTTTGACTATTGTTTAATTTTATTGGATAACGTTTAGTGGGAACTGTGTTCTTTCTTTACTGTCTATACTGTAACCTAGTGCTAACATTTAACCTTTGGGGGTGATTAACTTATTGGGTTCTTTTCTTCTCAATGAGGGGAGGGCATAGGTATTCTGTTATTTATCTATGCATGTAATTCTGATGTATTTGATCTTTCTCTTTCAGATATTCGATGTTGTAAAGTTTAATGATAATAAACAACAAAAGAACTAAACTTTGTGTGTGTTGGTCAGACCCATACCCAAATCTGTATCCTTTTCTTCTTTTTGTCTCGGGTAAGTCGCAGTCAGTTATTTGCCATGGCTGAGCGTGCAAAACGTAGAACAATGCTAAGAGGGGAAACAAGGGAAATAGGATTAAAAGGTGAAGAGGTGCTAGCTTTTGTGAACGAAGAACTAGCCAAATATGAGGTGGAGAAGAAAGAGACGGAAGACCAGCAATTTGAAAGTTAAAAAAATTGAGGCGGAAAAGGAAACACGCAGAGACATGGAACGAGAGAGGAAGAGACAACATGAGGAAAGAGAGAATGATCAACGATGTCAGCACGAATTGTCGCTTAAGAGTTTAGAGGTCCAAAGTCGTGGTGCAGCGTCTAGCTCCAGCAACGGAGAGCCTTCCTCACCTCAGTCACTCTCAACTGATCATTCCAGTATCCAATCTCCCCAATTAGCAGCTATGTCTTTTGCCATAGAATCCTTTCCAAACCCCAATGAGAAAATTGACACTTATCTGGAAACATTTGAGAGAATGGCAACACTGTATGGTTTAGAAAGTTCGCGATGGTGTTTGAAGCATTCCAAGGCTTTAAAAGGCAATGCATATGATGCGTATGTGAAACTGGGAAGCAGCAATCAAAACAATTACGACATGTTGAAGAAAGCTTTACTTGAGCGTTTCGAAATAAACTCTCGCAAATTTTTGCAACTTTTCCGAAACAGCAGGAAAAAGGGAACCGAGACGTTTGCCCAGTTCTCTTCCCGTCTGAAGGGATATTTGACGAAGTGTTTGGAGCTCTCAGAGCTTCCTTGCACTTTTGAAGGGTTAGAAGAGCTTATTCTAACTGAGCAGATCTAAAGTACTTTGTCAAATGAAACCCGTAGATTTCTTGCTGAACAGGGAGCTGTAAAGCTGGCAGACATTTTAAGTAAGTCGGAACGTTATGCTAATGCCTTAGCCGAGCTTCCATGCTCAAAACGCAAGCCTACAGATGAGCCTTCAAGCAAAAATAATCTAGAGCAGTCTTCCCATTCATTTTCCCATCAACAACCTAGAGAAACTTTACCCCAGACCCCTCCGAAAGGAAATTCGAAATTCTACAAATCTCGATACACCACCAACACCAAGGATCAGCCCCAGCGTCACTCATGGCAAACAGACAAAAAAGAACACCGGGCCTAAACGGATCGGATGTTTGCAAACAGCCTCGCAAAGGAGTAGTAATGTCAGTGATTCTCAACATGAGGATGAGAGGCCTTCTACGCGAGGAACTGTTATACTGAAAGGGACTTCAACTCATTGTTTGTTTGATACAGGTTTGAGCTTTGATTGTATTGTCGCGAGGCATTTGGTCAAACCTGGTCAAGAAACAGAAGAAACCGTCAAATTATGTTGAGTTTTCAAAGGAGATGCACCCATAACGCTTCCAGTAGCACTGGTGGAAATACACTCGGATTTCGTCCGAGGTGTTATTAAAGCGGCTATAATGGATGATCCGATCTACCCAGTCATACTTGGTTGTAGATACGTGTTTATAGGGAGACCGAAAGAGCCGATTGTGGCTGCAGTAACCACAAGAGGGCAAACCAAAAAAAAAAAACGGGAGCCTGCACCTAATATATTACCTATGGAACTGAAAGAGGCGCAACAAAAGGACCCTACCTTGGAGCCCTGCTTTAAAAAACTGCCCATGGCCAAGGACCCCAGACACAACGGAAAAATATGTTCTAAGGATGGTGTGCTGTATCGAAGAACGGGCAACCCTGAACAGGGACATAATCAGCTCCTTGTACAGACGCAGTACAGAGAACAAATCTTAGAAATGGAACACTCTCTTCCCTTTAGCGGACATATGGGACAAAACGCCACTAAACAGCGAATAACTACTCCCTATTGGTGGCCAGGAATAAACACTGATATCATCAGATATGTGAAATCCTGCGCCAAGTGCCAAAGTGTGGCATTCTAGCATTGGACACCCCCAGTGGGGACACCATTTGAACGGGTTGCAGTCGACATTATAGGACCCCTAGAAAGAACTAAATGAAAGAACAGGTTTATCCTGACCTTAGTGGACACATTCACTATGTGGGCCGAAGCTATACCGCTAACATGCACGGATTCCAAGCATGTCGCAGAAGCCCGAGTGCAGATTTTTATACGGTTGGGGTTCCCTCAACAAGTTTTGACGGATAACGGATCCCAATACCGTAGCCTGTTAATGGAGGAGATCTTTAAGATCTTGAGGGACCAGCACATTTATATCAGCCCCTACAATCTGGCCGGAAGTGGGTTAGTAGATCGTGTCAACGGAAGCCTCACCATGATATTGCGTAAGCTGGGATGAGAGAAACCTGAAGATTGGGACCTTTTCATTCCTGCAGCCCCAGGCCTCTTCAGGTTTACCACCAGCTACACTTTATTCGGCAGACCAATTAAGGGCCCGCTAGAAGCCTTACTACGGTCACTGACAGACCAGAAGGCTGATGAGACAGTCGTCTCAGCATTCAAGTATGTATCGGAGTTAAGGGAACGGTTACAACTAGGATGGGATCAAGCAACAACTAACCTTAAGCGAGCATGCATGAAGCACGCTAAACGATACAACAGAGCAGCGAAAGAGAGAGAATTACAACCAGGAGAGAAAGTTTTGTTGTCACTTCCTACCGGAAACAACAAACTGCATATCGGATGGCAATTACCGTTTACCGTCCTTAAAAAGATCTCGAGAACGAACTACAAGATCTCTATTACAGGAAAGGAAAAAGTCTACCATATAAATCTGTAAAAGAAATATTTGGAAAGATCGTTGCCTTCCCCCGAACATCTCCTGGCGGTCGCTATAGGAACCGAGGATGAGAAAGATGACGATAGTTGCATGGAATACCCACTGCAACAAACTGCATCTTTCAAAGATGTTAAATTCTGCGACACTCTCTCAGAAGCACAACAGACAGAAACTAATGCGCTACTGAAACAGTACTCGGCAGTCTAAACGGACATACCTGAACGAACACATCTCGTAGAGTTTGATATGAAGCTGACAAACGAGACACCTGTGCGAACCAGAGTTTACCTGATCCCGTATGCGAAAGCAAACACGTTACGTGGAGAGATAGACAAACTACGTCAAGCTGGGATTATTAGCGGGACTGCATCTCCTTATAGCTCAAGCGTCGTACTGTTGCAGAAACCCAATAAGGACGTTCGGCTGTGTATCGACTACCGATTACACAACACAGTAACGGAATTTCAGCCTGAACCACTGCAAAGTGCCTCTGAACTGTTCACCAAACTTAGCAAGGCTAAAATTTTCTCCAAAATTGACCTGAGTAAAGGTTATTACCAAATACCAGTCAAGGAGGAAATTAAACCGCTGTTAGCCTTTCGCACCAATGAAGGACAATATACACAACGCACCAGGAGTCTTCACCAGGATGATGAGAAAGCTTTTAGAACCCTTGCAAAGTCCAAACATACACAATTTCATGGATGATATACTTATTGCAACGGATAACTACGAAGAACATATTGCTACGGTCGCTATACTCCTTAAGAGACTAAAGGAAGCTGGTTTGACTGCCCGACCTAGAAAATGTTTAATCGGCTTTGAAAGGCTTGACTTCCTTGGGTATACCATTTCTCAAGGTTGTATGTGGCCATTTGCCAAAAACATCGAGAAGATACGTTCAGCAAAGAGGCCAAAAACAAAGAGAGACACACGTTCTTTCCTCTCACTTTGTGCGTATTACCAAAATGTTATCAAAAACTTTAATGGTCTTACAGCGCCTCTCACTGACCTCACAAGAAAGGGAAAACCCGATAAGGTTGTTTGCACCGCAGAGTGTGCAAGCGCTTACGTCACTTTAAAGGAACAGCTGTCCAAATACCCTATTCTAAGGCTACCCGACCTTAAGAATTCTTTCGTTTTGCGTGTAGATGCCAGCGGACAGGGAATCGGATCAACGCTGCTTCAGGCAGATGACCAACATCCGAACACGTTGTTTCCAGTTGCATACGTCAGCCGCAAACTGAATACAGCAGAAAGGAATTATTCGACCGTGGAGGGAGAATGATTGGCACTCGTGAACGGAATCAGGAGACACCGCGAATATTTATACGGAGTTTCATTCACAATACATACTGATCATGCTCCATTGGCATTCCTAGCAGCCAATAAGGATTTTAACGCAGGGATTATGCGTTCGGCTCTACTGTTAAGCGTGTACTCGTTCAAAGTACAATACATACGAGGGATGGAGAATGTTGGAGCGGATTTTATGAGTCTAAATTGGAGCATGGAGGAGGAGGATGATTGTAAAAGTCTACCAGATGTAAAATTCTCTGGTAGTGCGGGCTGTTAAAGTTGGAAGAGTGGGCGTGTCGTTTTATCACCTGGACAGAACAATGTTGTGGTGTATATCTAGGTCACCAGCGTGAGGTGCTGCCAGGGTGTAATGAAGACACTCACACAAACAGCTGTTACCAACAGATTACTGGTGACAATGTATATAGTTAAGATAATATTTATCTGTCTGAGGGAAGGTATTTGTTTTTAGAATCAGGATGCTTTCCTGGCCAAAGATATATCACCCATGATTGATTGATACTTTTGTTATATGGGTTATCTCCCTTGGAGATCGAATTTGGCGTATGAATCTGGATTTCGTTAGTCTGTCCCTTGTTGGGCCAGAAAACAGATTGTTCTTGCTTAGGTTTATGCAGGAATGTTTATGGTCCGAGTCTATGTTTGCTCTGTGTCTATTTCAGACGATTCGGTCTTATATCGTGATATCTTGGTATGTCTAAGTGGAACTATTTTTCCTTGTACTGAACTTTGAGGTCAGGGAGTTTCTGCGCATGCCGAGAGGAAAGGGGGTCTTCGATGATGATGGAATGCCTGGCGTAGGCCATGTTGAAGACGAGTCCTCAGTCTGTTGATCTCTGTGATTTGTTATGGGGAAGAAGATAATCGCTGATATGATTATTAAGTCTATTAGTCCCCAGTGTTTATTCTATAACGCCAGGAGAGGGGCGTATGTGTTATGCTAGTGTTTTTCCCATGCCCCAGATAAAAGAACTTTTTGCTGAACTTTTTTCGTCCTAGGCTTAACTGGGCAGACGTCTACATTATGATTATCTATATAAATACGTCGGGATGACATGTTACCTAGCAGCACTGAATATGATTGTATGCAGCAGTTATAATGAAAGAATATGCTGATTCGTGTAGAAACATTTGTGTTTATGAACAAAGCTTCTATTGAAGATTTGCTGTACATCTGTATAGTGAGCGATGCTCAAAGGGAACCAGAAGCCATTTTGGATCCTAACTTTTTGTCGATCATCGATCAGAGAACGGGGATGCTCCTTATTATCAGGTGATGATTAAGAGATCACAGTTATAAAAAAAACCCAATACTGGTGGGTTAACATTGTCTTCAAATAGATTTGCTGAACTTTACCTAAAGGAATCTTCGCTAGAAAAGAGGTTCTGTCTAGGAGACATGTTTGAACAGTATTTATTAACTGACACGCTCGGTCAGTAAGGCCTGATGATTATATTGATAAACAGTGGAAATCTAAGTGCTTGTTTACGGATGTTTCATTGTGATGTTCTGCAACATGAATGCCCACTTAAGACTGTAGACCATTGATCAACAGTATGCTATGTATGTCAACCTGTTTTCCTGTAACTATACTCATACTGTCCAAGTGTGTGCGTCCTATTAAACAGTATGAAACGACCACAGTAGTCCAGCCATCCTTGACTTCCACCTGTGATTGGAGTGAGTGTCCTGTGCACCTGTCGAACTGTCATCCATTCGCGTTTTCATTATTGATGTTTACACCCACTCATTGCATCAGAATATATGCACCTAACAGTACACCTTGTCAGGGCCTCAACAGTCGGTAACCTGACCCATTTAAGGAACATTGTGACTGTACGAGCAATCTCACAAAAACACAGTCCTTATCAAGGTGGTGACCGAAAATTAGACTTTATCAATCTGGTAGGCCAGCTTTCTGGGTCAACCTGCACAGTGGACATTTTGAGAAGTCAGCTACTGAGACCAGACCGTTTCCTGTGGCCTGTTACGACACACATGAACAACAGCAGTACAACTCTACAGTCGATGTCAGCATGATCTGTCCTGTCAGCGTATGCAGTATCTAGGTCAGCGTTTGTTGTCATTTTTGATAGAACAGACAGCGTTACACAGCAGGTTTGTTTGCAAGAATTAACTGTGTTAGCAAGAAGTGCTATGGAACTGAGAAGTCTTACACTTCAACGGTGGATCTTCTTGTGTTCTGCTACATATTGTTGAACTTTGTAATAGTTTAAGACAGAAATATGATTTATTAAAGTGGCAGTTTATTTTGATTGGAAACTGACCCATAATACAGTACCATTATAACTGAGCCTTCTATCTGCAACACATTCTATCTGCAACACATTTCATTATATTATATGTATTTATGCTATATGTATATTTATGTTTACATGTATATATGTGATATTTGTGTATATTTCGTGGGCGGTTGGTGAGGTGACTATTATATGGTATACCACGTAGAGAGGTCATATAATAGCGTTCTGTAGGGAGCAATTTTCTTAATTGAAAATGTGCACGCAACATCTGTTGCTATTTTTGTTAGCTGTGATGATCTGTCCCATCGTTGTTTTTGTAATACTTTTTCTGTTCTTCAGTTTTGTTTTGATTTGTTTGTATTTGTAGGTCTACCCTTTCCTAAAATTTAGTTCTATACACCTTTATATTTATACAATGTGACGTCATTTGTGTTGTTTATTTCATCGCGGTTATCATCACAGGTTCTGTGATTATTTTCTTCAGTTTTTCTATTTAACTTAGTTGATTTCTGCGAATGTTTTCATGTTGTCTTTTATAATTGTTTTGTTGTGTTCTTGATCGACATACACTACATGAGATATATTTGATCACACTACTAGCTGTGTAGTGAACTTATGAGAAATAATCAACTGATGATTAATTGCTATTATTAGAGGTACACAGTTGATTATACAAGACCTTATTTAAAGGTTTGTTGCCCACAGAGATTGTGATAAAGGGAGCTGGTTATTCAAGCTATTAAGAGCTTGTTTCCATTTATTTAGAGATAGATTTCATTATTGCTATTTCATGTATCTAGTCACATATTGGTATACATTATGTCGACTTTAGATTACTTCATTGAGTTAGGGAAATCCCTAGGCAAGACTGGTGATAAGTTAGAGGAGTATGCTACCAGTCAATATGAAAAAGTACAAAAGGCGGAAGAGAGAAAACAAAAAGCCGAGGATAAAAGAATGGAATTAGAATTTGAGCAAAAGAAATTGCAGATGCAAGTAGACGAAAGGAGATTCCAAATTGAAATGGAAAAACAAAATAAAGAAGCTGAAGCTGAACAAAAGAGATTAGACAGTGAAGCTGAACAAAAGAGATTAGACAGAGAAGCTGAACAAAAGAGATTAGACAGTGAAGCTGAACAAAAGAGATTAGACAGAGAAGCTGAACAAAAGAGATTAGACAGGGAAGCTGAGGCTGAACAAAAGAGATTAGACAAAGAAGCTGAACAAAAGAGATTAGACAGACAAGCTGAAGCCGAGGAGAGAAAGGCAAAAAGAGAACATGAGGAAAAACTGTTAGCATTTGAGTTAGAAAAATTGAAATTGACAAATATGAGTAATGTTAATCAGTCCTCTAGTGGTAATGGTAAACCCTTTGATTACAAGGTCAAGGTACCAGCGTTCAATCCTTCCAGTGATGATATAACATTCTGGCTGGATAGATTTGAACGCTCTTGTCGAGCTCATAATGTGGATAAATCACAATATGCTAACCAGTTATCAGAAAATTTGAAAGGTGATTCTCTGACTAGTTTAAGTTTGGTTAAAGAGACTGACAAAGATAATTATGATGTTATCAGAGCAGCCTTATTGAAAAAATATCAATTAACAGAGGAAGGTTACCGTATTTTGTTTAAGAAAATGGTACCTGAATCAGGGGTAGAATTCTCAGAATTCATTGCAAGGACACGTCTTACATTAAATCGTTGGATTGAGCTGTCCAAAACAGAAAAGACATATGAAGCCCTTATGGAATTGTTGCTCAGAGACAAGATTATGTCAAGTGTAAATAAACCATTCCTTGAATTCCTACATGAGCGTAAACCCAAGACACTAAAAGAAATGGAAGAATATTGTACCCAATACGTCACGGCACATCCGGACGTAGCTTTTAGCAATGCTAAGGTTAAGGAAAGTATGCCAGTTGCATCAGCAACACCATACAACCCTAATTATTCACACAAATTTCAGGGACCACAAAACAGGTATGATAAAAATGGTAACCATAATAGTTATCAAAACCAAGGTAACCAGTTATTTCAGGGTTCTTCTGCGAAGTACTGGAGACGAGCCGACAGCCCTCGATTCAGGGGTGGTCATAATTATAGGAATTTCCGCAGAGGAAGTCATTATAGAAACTATCCAAGTCATCCATCATGGAGACAACAAGATCATAATTTTAGAGATACTCATTATAATGAATATGATAATGGTAACCATGAGAACTATGACTCAAACCCAAATAGGGGTTACAATAGAGGAAGCAATAATGATTACAGAGGCAATAATAATCGAGGTAGATCCCAATACAAAAAACATAAATCACATTATCAGGCAAACTCTGCACAGCAAGAGTCACATGAAGCCTATAAACAGACTAAAGATAATAATGACGCTAATAATATGGCATGTTCCGCTTTTGATTTTGGGAGAGCATCTCAGTGCCCCCAATGCAAAACATTATTTGAACCAACTATGGTGTCCACTTTAAGTTGTGGCCATCCTCTTCCCGCTCTTCCTGCGCCAGTCGCGCATGATGGAAGAGGTTCTCTTGTCTTGCATGACGGTTTGGTAAATGACAATCCAGTCTCAGTTCTTTTTGATTCTGGATGCACCACAATTAGTGTTAGGCAGTCACTTGTAGATCCTTCTCGTGCCACTGGAAAAGTAGTCAAATGTGTAACATTTGGTGGCACCTTAGAGAAATACTCTACTGCTATTATTAGGATTCCTACTCTTTTCTTTACAGGAGATGTACACGCATGTCTTCTGCCGAATCCGATCGCTGATCTTATCATCGGTCGTATTCACGGAGTCAAAGAATGCACTCCACAACAAATTTCCGTTTAGGAAAAACAAAATATGCAAACTGCTAATGCTGTAGTCACTAGAGCTCAAGCTCTTAATATGCCTCAAACTTCATCTACTGAAGATAATGAAGTGCATAACCAAGATGATCCCTTGGTAATTTCTCGTGACACGTTTATAAAACAGCAAGAAGATGATCCGACTCTAAAGAAATTCTTCACTCTTGCAACAAAAGGTGATCCGAATAAAAATACAAAGCGTAAATCTTGGATTACGATGAAGAATGGCGTACTTGTACGTATGGTGCAAGACTCCACTAAGTCTAGTCATTCTCAGATTCTTGTGCCCAAGAATTTGAGAGTTAAAATTTTGCAGCACGCACACGACTCTCAGTGTGCTGGACATATGGGTTTTTCTCGTACAAAGTCAAGAGTTCTGGCGGCTTTCTTTTGGCCTTTTGTGAACAAAGACATACGGATTTACTGCCGATCTCGTAAAGTATGTCAAGAGGTCAAATCCAAAGGTCCACGCCATGCTGCACCTATTCAGGCTGCAGACATTCCTATTCGACCATTTCAGAAAATGGCGATAGACATCATGGGTCCATTTAAGATCAAATCTGATAGAGGACATCAGTTTATCTTGACGTGTGTTGATATGTGCACACGTTGGCCAGAGGCTATTCCTCTGAAGAGCATTACTACTGCTGACATTGCAGATGCTCTTTGGCTTATATTTTCTCGTCTGGGATTCCCCGGAGAGATATTATCAGACCATGGCACCCAACTAATATCGGATACCATGTCTCAAGTAATGTCTACTCTGCAGATAGAGAGATCTTTGAGTAGTATCTATCATCCTATGTCCAATGGGATGGTCGAACGGCTAAATAGAACACTCAAAAACTTACCAGGGAAGATAACTGAGGATCATCCTCAAGATTGGGACAGGGTTTTACCCGCGGCCCTCTTCGCTTACAGAGAGGTCCCCAATGAACATACAGGATTTTCTCCCTTTGAACTTGTCTTTGGCGCGCGACCGTGCGGCCCTATGTTTTTGCTTCATGATCTCATAACCGCTGATAATATTACCGATGACACAAAATCTTCTTACGAATATGTCATCGCGCTGAGACAAAAGATTATCGAAGCATGCAAATTGGCAACTTCTTCTTCTGAATTTGCTAAACAGAAGACAAGACAATTTGCCAATAAAAAAAGAACCTTACGACAACTTTGTCCGGGTGACAAAGCATTTGTTTTGCTACCTTGTAGGGAAAACAGACTTCTTATTTCTTGGAAAGGTCCGTACGATATAATCTCGAAAATTTCCGATGTTGACTACATTGTCGATATTGATGGAAAGCATAAAACCTTCCACATCAATATGCTTACGGAATTCCATGAACGTCCGGATTATTTACAGCCTATTTTCCAGGCAACGGACGATTCACCAGTCCAACATGGTCATTACTCATCACTGTCCGTAATACAGGATGAGGAAACAAGTTTTTCAGATGTTAATCTTCCACTTCCGATGATTCCACTTCATTCTAGTGAATCATGGACAAATGTTACTGTCTCTCCTGATTTATCTCTAGGAGAACAGCGATAAGTTTCGGCTATGTTACAAACATTTCAGGATGTCCTTACTGACATCCCTGGACAAACTCATGTCATTAAACATGACATTATTCTAACTGACCATAATCCTATTAGGGTCAGACCTTATCCTATCCCTATACATTTTCAAGAACAGGTTGTGAAGGAGTTGGATGAGATGATCGATTTAAAAATAATTGAACCATCCACTTCTGCATATTCTTCGCCGATGGTTATTGTTTGAAAAAAAGACAATAACATACGTCTTTGCGTTGACTATCGCAAATTGAATCAAGTTACGAAGCTTGATGCTGAACCTATGCCTTTACTAGAAGAGCTACTTACTAGGCTTTCTAAATCTCATTTTTTTCACTAAACTTGATTTGTCTAAAGGATATTGGCAAGTTCCTTTATCTGAACGCGCCAAACCAATTACGGCTTTTTCTACACCTAGAGGCCTTTTTCAATGGAATTTCATGCCTTTCGGCCTTATGAACGCACCAGCTACTTTCGTACGCATGATGCGTCGAATCCTATCTTATCGGTCAGATGTCATTGCGTACCTAGACGACATCTGTCTTTTCAGCGATACTTGGGAGGATCACTGTTACGCACAAATAATTACTTTTTTCCAAAGTCTTTGTATGATCGTTTTTCGTATGTATGATCATTATTTGACTGAAATGCATGTTATATATATTTTATGGTCAAAGGGACAGAATCCGATATATCGATACTGCTATTTTTTATGAGTTTACCTCCTCTTGTATAGAGACACGTTCGGTCTATAATGTCTTGAACGAAGCGTGACCATATCTCCTTATTTGGTAGTATCAGTCAACTGTTGTAGATGTTTGAAACCTTTCTTAACGCTTCTGTTCATGTCCATAAAAGGCGCGACTGTGTAAGACTTTTATCTCGAATGTTCTTAGAATCGTCTTATTGTGAACAGCGACTCAGAGATTGTCACTCTGCGCATGTCTCGACTTGGTTGTCGTTTGTTGTTCCGCCCAGGTCGGGCAGTTGAGAAATGGACTGATTAGCGAGCGGACGCGACTGCGTCTTGTGATTCTCTGAGGGAAATACATTGTCTTTGTGAGTTAGTTAGCTAACTAGACTATTTCCCCGTATTATTCAAGCCTGCCTGGAGGCATATGTTCATGGTTGATTTTCCGAAATAAGGTAATTCCTCTTGTATCGAACTTTAGGCTATCATCTAGAGGTTCGTCATTTTGTCGCCTTTTTGCTCGCCTGTGTGATTCAAAATGGAGAGGTACTTTGACTAGGATTAAGTCACCGGTATCTTTATACCTGAACTAGTTATATATCTATGGGTCGCTCTAGACCAACAAGACTATTGTCTGTGTTCCAGGATTCGTTATATCAGAGATCACGTCCAAGTCAGATGGTTAGACTTAGGAAGGTTATAAAGGTCGAGCTGACCTGTAATCCATGTATGCTACTCACGTGCAGACAGTAAACGGACGTATTGTATACATCTGATCTGCTAGCATCAGGAAGGAATAATTATTATTGTCTATGAACATTAAGGATCTGCAGCGGACCACGGTTGCAGAAGTTATATGTATTATTTATCAAGCTTCGCTATGATATTTGTTTTCCATACAACTATTGAGTATTGACTTCTACATGACTGTCAGTTAACATGAGTTTGAATGCTGCATTCGTTATACTATGCTGATGATAACATAAGTATCATGACTGTTTTGTGGCGTGCAATAAATGGTATAAACCTAAAGCGAAGTTACCATTTTATGACTCTACACGTCATGTTGCCTGTGGTGTACCCTGTGAACTGTTCTACTGCAACACACACAGCAACAATCTAAACCAGATAAGACACCCACATCTTGCATTGTAATACCTGGTGTCGATAGAGGTGGTAGTTTGACGGCATCCTAATTCCACCCTTATCAATTCATGGTGGCCAATAGTTGGTTTATTCTGGTACCAACTCTCAAGGGGGTCAACAAACCCAGACATCATCAGCAGACTACAAGACAACATTGCAGTTGCTATTCATCACCTTTGATGAAATTTTTTGAAAGACGCAGCAGTACTGACAGTTGTTGATATTTTGAAACTACCCGGCGCTGCTCGGCGGTATTGAAGTTTGTCTACAAATAGAAGGACAAGTACCGAGCGAATGGATTTCCTGATCTGTTGAGAAGAAGGACAAGTGCCGTAACAACTGTTCCGGTCTCAGAATTACTGTTGCAGATTCAGAAGGTCAAGTTCAGAAGCTGTTTCCTGTCAGAAGCTGTTTCCTGTTAGAAGCTCATTTCCTTCGTCATGGCAGTTTACGAGAGCAGATATGGATCAACGTTGGATCATTGTCCTAAGAATGCTGATCACATCCTGTTCTGACCTGTGCTGACGTTGTGGATACATAGAAGTTAAGTGGCCTGTTTTGTTTGTGAACTGTGCCCTTATGTTCTAACTGAGCCTTCTGTCTATCACATTTTTCGCACTCTTTATATGTTTACATGTTATATGTTATTTGGATTTGTATTTATATGTTTATATTTCTGCGGGTTTTCTCGGTTGGGCGGTGTCTTTCAGTAGATGATACCACGTCACAGAGGTTCTACTGTTAGCGTTTTCGTTAGGGACTGTGCGAATTTCCTATTGTGAAATTTGCTAGCGACAATCGTTGCTATATCTGTTTAGTTGTGACGAGTTGTGCTTTATTTTCGTTTTTTGTATATTTTTTTTTTTTTTTTTCTCTTTCTTTCTGTTTTTTAGTTTCGATTTCAATTGTTTGTATTTGTAGGTCTCCTCTTTTCTATTATTCAGTTCTTCACGTAAATTTTTGTGTATATACTGTAGCGTCATTTGTTTGTCATATCTTCGCATTCTGTCATCATATTCTTTTTAGTTTCGCTGTTTATTTATTTGACTTATGCGAATGTTTTCGTATTGTTTGATCTTTGTTATTGTTTACATTGACTCTGATCTTTGTTATTGTTTACATTGACGTTGATCTTTGTTATTGTTTACATTGACTCTGATCTTTGTTATTGTTTACATTGACTTTGATCTTTGTTTTGTTTACATTGTTGGTACTTTGTTATTGTTTACATTGTCTTGTTATTGTTTGCATAGTTCTTGCATAGTTAGCTTTCACTATTGTTACATATATGCTCATGCACTATTGATCTATAGTGCACTTATCATAACTAGCTGGTGGTTTTTTCCTTATGCACTATTGTAGTGCAGTTATGATAAATAACTGATGGTTATGCACTGATTTGGGTAGTGCACTGATAATTAAGAGGTGACTTGTGATATTATTGTACAACTGATAATACAAATTGGTGTCAAGTCTTGTTTCCCACAGAGATTGGAGTGAACATAGTAATTATACAAGCACTTTATTAAGTCTTGTTGCTATTAAGATTGAAATAAGATAATTAATTATTTCAGGTTCTGTACTCACATTTTAGACATCATGTCTACATTTGAGTACTTTATTGAGCAGGGTAAAGCCCTTGGGAAGACAGGTGATAAATTAGAAGAATTTGCGACTGTTCAATATGCCAAGGCATTGAAGTCGGAGGAAAAGAAAATGAAAGAACTAACTGAACAAAAGAGAATAGATGCTGAAAATTTAAAACTGCAGATGCAGGTAGATGAAAAGAGATTACAAATGGAAATGGAAAAACAAAAAAGAGAAGCAGAATCTCAGGAGAAGAGACTTCAGGCTGAGCTTGAAAATAAGAGACTTGAAAAAGAAGCTGAAAATAAGAGACTTGAAAAAGAAGCTGAAAATAAGAGACTTGAAAAAGAAGCTGAAAATAAGAGACTTGAAAAAGAAGCTGAAAATAAGAGACTTGAAAAAGAAGCTGAAAATAAGAGACTTGAAATAGAGGCTGAAAATAAAAGATTAGAAAAACAGGCTGAGGCTGAAGAAAGAAGGTTACAAAGAGAGTCTGATGAGAGAAAAGCAAAAATGGAACATGAAGAAAAACTCTTAGCTTTGGAGTTAGAAAAGTTGAAATTATCTAGTAATGCTAATGATGCTAATAAGGTATCATCTGCTAATAAGTCTAATGCTGTTGATTTCAAGCTTAATTTACCAGCATTCAATGCTTCAATTGATGATATAACATTTTATCTAGATAGATTTGAAAGTGCATGTAAGGTGCATAATATAGATAAAACATTATATATGTTTATCATCTGTCCAAGATACTTAGAGGTGATGCTTTGACTTTGTTGGGTATGGTAGATGTGCCTGACAAGAACAACTATGAGGTTGTCAGGGCGGCATTGTTAAAGAAGTACCAACTTAACGAAGACGGATATCGTCTAAAATTTAAAAACATGTTACCAGAAACTGGAGTTGAATTCTCAGAATTCATCTCAGGCATACGTCTTACTTTTTTACGATGGGTTGAGCTTTCTAAGACAGAAAGTACATTTGAAGCCCTCATGGACTTACTTCTTAGAGACAAGGTTATGTCTTCTGTTAATGAAGCTTTTCTTTCTTTTCTTCATGAGCGTAAGCCTAAAAAATATAAAAGAAATGGAAGAATACTGTAGCCAGTATGTTACTGCACATCCTCACATAACCATTAGCAACTCTAAGGTAAAAGAAGGTCTGCCAGTTGCTTCGGCAGCACCTTATGGCCCGAATTTTATGCGTAAATTTCAGGGTAGCCAGCAAAATTTCAATAAAAAGAGTAACCGTAATTATGCCCAGAACCATGGTAATCAATTTCAGGGAGATTCTTCTTCCCAGAACTGGAGACAACCTAATATTACACGGTATTCTATTCCCGGTAACTTTAGAAATTTTCATAAAGGTAATCGGTATAGAGGAAAATATTTTTTGCAGAGACCTCAATACCAAGATAATAGAGGTTCTCAACAGCATAGAGATGGTAATGACAGTTATGGAAACTGGAACGCAAACCAGGATAAAAATTACAGTAGGGACTTTAATGATAATTGCAGAGGCAATAATGGTCGCGGTAGATCGCAACAGAAGAGAAAAAGATATCAACAGACAAACTCTGTTCAACAAGAATCTCAGGGAGCAGATAAACAGGTTAATAATGATAAAGACCATAATGCTATCGGATGCTCATCTTTTGACTTTGGTAGGGCAAATAAATGTATCCAATGCAGTACTTTATTTGATCCGAAAACCATTAGTACTCTAAGCTGTGGTCATCCTTTGCCCGCTCTTCCTGCTAATGTTGCTCATGATGGGAGAGGTTCTCTTATATTACATAAGGGGCTTGTAAATAGTAATCCAGTCTCGGTGTTGTTTGATTCTGGATGTACTACTGTCGGGGTTAGGCAATCTCTTGTAGATCCATTCTGTGCTACAGGAAAGGTCATCAAATGTGTCACATTTGGTGGCACGTTGGAAAAATATCCTACTGCCATAATACATATTGCTACTCCTTTCTTCACGGGAGAGGTCCACGCGTGTCTACTTCCAAACCCTATTGCGGACCTTATTATTGGTCGTATTCACGGAGTTAGGGAATGTACCCCACAGCAGATTGCTGTTTGGGAAGAGCAAAACATTGAAGCTACCAATACGGTGGTCACAAGAGCACATGCTCTGGATCCACCTCAAACTTCATTAACTAATAATGATGAAGTAAATGAACAAAATAGTCACTTGACTATTACACGTGACTCATTTATCAAATTGCAAGAAGAAGATCCGTCGTTACAAAAATTCTTCATTCTAGCAAAAAAAGGTGATCCTAATCAAAATACTAATAGAAAATCTTGGATTTCTATGAAGAACGGCGTACTTGTACGTATGGTACAAGACTCGACTACATCCACTCATTCACAAATTCTTGTGCCTAAGAGCATGAGGGTGCAAATATTGCAACATGCTCATGACTCGCAATGTGCTGGACATATGGGTTTTTCCCGTACAAAGTCGAGAGTTCTTGCGGCTTTCTTTTGGCCATTTGTGAGCAAGGACATACGAATGTACTGTCGCTCTTGCAAAGTATGTCAGGAGGTCAAATCTAAAGGACCACGACATGCTGCGCCTATTCAGGCTGCTGACATTCCAATTCGCCCTTTTCAAAAAATGGCAATAGATATTATCGGTCCTTTTAGAATTAAGTCGGCTAGAGGGCATCAATTTATTCTTACATGTGTCGATATGTGCACACGTTGGCCAGAGGCAATACCTCTCAAGAGCATCTCAACTGCTGATATCGCAGACGCTCTTTGGCTGATATTTTCTCGCTTGGGTTTTCCCGGAGAAATATTGTCAGACCATGGCACTCAACTGATATCAGACACTATGTCACAGGTAATGTCTATGCTACATATAAAAAAGGTCTCTCAGCAGTATCTATCACCCAATGTCTAATGGGTTGGTCGAACGTTTAAATAGGACTCTAAAAACTTTACTGGGTAAAATAACTGAGGATCATCCTCAGGATTGGGACAGGGTCTTACCCGCGGCTCTCTTTGCGTATAGAGAGGTCCCCAATGAACATACGGGGTTTTCCCCTTTTGAACTTGTCTTTGGCGCGCAACCGCGCGGCCCTATGTCTTTACTTCACGATCTAATCACTGCCGATAATATTAGCGATGAGACTCAGTCTTCTTATGAGTACGTCATTGCTCTTAGGAAAAAAATCATTGAGGCATGCAGACTAGCAACTTCGTCTTCCGAATTTGCTAAAGAAAAGGCAAGGCAGTTTGCGAATAAGAATAGATGTCTACGACAACTTTGTCCAGGTGACAAAGCTCTCGTTCTACTTCCTTCAAGGGAGAACAGACTTCTAATTGCATGGAAAGGTCCATATGCAATAGTCTCCAAAATTTCTGATGTCGACTATGTTGTCGATATTGATGGAAAGCATAAAACTTTCCACATAAATATGCTCACGGAATTTCATGAAAGACCAGACTATTTGCAGCCTATTTTCCAGGCAACGGACAATTCTCAAGTACCTCATGGTCAATACTCATCGCTGTCAGTTATACAGGATGAGGAAACTACTTTTTCTGATGTCAATCTTCCTCTTTCTATGGTCCCACTTTATTCTACGGAATCTTGGAAAAACGTGACCGTTTCTCCAAATCTTTCCGCTGAGGAACATCGACAAGTTTCTTCGATGTTGCAAACATTTCAGGATGTTCTTACAGACATCCCGGGACACACACATGTCATTGAACATGACATTGTGCTAACTGATCATAATCCTATCAGAGTCAGACCCTATCCAATACCTATCCATTTCCAGTCTCAAGTCGAGAAAGAATTGGATGAAATGATACGTTTGGAAATCATTGAACCATCCACTTCAGCATACTCTTCGTCTATGGTTATTGTTCGAAAGAAGGATAATAACATTCGCATTTGCGTAGATTATCGCAAATTGAACCAAGTTACGAAGTTCGACGCTGAACCTATGCCTTCATTAGAAGAGCTACTCAATAAACTTTCTAATTCTAGATTCTTTACCAAACTAGATTTGTCTAAAGGTTATTGGCAAGTCCCGCTAACTGAACGTGCCAAACCTTTTACAGCTTTTTCTACACCTAGGGGTTTATTCCAATGGAATTTCATGCCTTTTGGTCTTATGAACGCCCCTGCTACATTCGTACGCATGATGCGCCGAATTCTCGCATATCGTACAGATGTCATAGCATATCTAGATGATATCTGTCTATTCAGTGATTCCTGGGAAGATCACTATTTGGGTTTATACGAATTACTGTCTACTCTTCGCGAGTATAACTTGACTGCAAAACCCTCTAAAGCCTTTATAGGATTTAGTGAGATTTCTTTCCTAGGTCATCGTGTTGGTCATGGTCTTTTAAAGACAGAGGACCACAATGTTTCAAAAATACTTAACATTTCGGTCCCTAAGACAAAGAAACAAGTAAGGAGTCTATTAGGTTTGATCCAATTCTACGGACGATTCATTCCGAATCTGTCCTCCATTATGGCACCGCTTTCTACTTTATTGAAGAAAGGGTCGCCTAATTTGATCCGCTGGTCAAAAGAATGTCAATCCTCATTGGACCAGGTTAAAGACCTATTTTCATCTCCACCTATTCTTAGGTTACCTACTATTGAGAAGACTTTTGTTCTTCGAAGTGACGCCTCGTCAACTGGGATTGGTGCAGCACTAATGCAGGAGTATTCTGATACTCTGCATCCGGTGATGTATATCTCTAGGAAATTAAATGCTGCAGAAAAGAATTACTCGGTTTTAGACCGTGAGTTATTGGCTATGGTATGGTCTATTCTGAAGTTACAAAGATTTCTTCTAGGCGCACATTTCATTGTGGAAACCGACCAGAAAGCGCTTACTGCTATTCAGAGCAAAAACTTGAAGAGCTCGAGGTCCACTCGTTATGCCATAGCTCTTCAACCATTTCATTTCTCGGTTCGAGCTATCCGTGGTTCGGATAATGTAATGGCGGACATTCTGTCCAGATGCCCACACGATTCCACATGATTCTTCTGTCATATATATATTTCCTGATATACAGTCCAATGTTATAATGACATGTTGGTAGATTTTTTTTTTCTCACTTTTTTGAGGGGGAATTTATAACATTGTTCCATGTAATTATCTAAGAAGGCTTAGTTAGTGATATACGGGCCAAAAGATCACTCGGCCACATTTAAATAAATTATTTTCAGGATTGTATTGAGAGATTTACCAGTTGTCTTTAAGATTTGTGTTATTGATATTTTCGCAGCACATCATTGAAGATGCGAGATTGTGTCCATTGTGGAACTTTGAGTATATCAAGTCCTGTCCTAGATTGGGAGCGGATGATGTCCACATCTTCTTCTATTGAATGTTTTATGTCAACGAAGATCAACACATGTATTACTTATTAGTTACTGATGCATTACATAATGTAATAAAATAGTGCGGTATATTAATATATTACACCGCTATTTGCAACACATTGTATGATATCATGATAATATATTTGATTTCATATATTGGTATGAGAATAATTTGACTTTTATTATGATGTTGCCAGCATTGTCGTTTGTGTTGGTGGCACCTTCCTGGGATATATACGCGTATACTTAGATAAATTTTTCTCTAAGGACCTGGGATATGATCTCAGTTTTGCTCCAAGTGTTGAGCTATTTTGTTAGGTATATCCGCGCATCATACGTGCGTTAGGAGCCTAGATTTTTCCGGCTCCAGGATTTAAAAAAAAAAAATGTTTCATTTTTTTTTCCCGGGAGGGTGCGGTAATGTTACGCACAAATAATTACTTTTTTCCAAAGTCTTTGTATGATCGTTTTTCGTATGTATGATCATTATTTGACTGAAATGCATGTTATATATATTTTATGGTCAAAGGGACAGAATCCGATATATCGATACTGCTATTTTTTATGAGTTTACCTCCTCTTGTATAGAGACACGTTCGGTCTATAATGTCTTGAACGAAGCGTGACCATATCTCCTTATTTGGTAGTATCAGTCAACTGTTGTAGATGTTTGAAACCTTTCTTAACGCTTCTGTTCATGTCCATAAAAGGCGCGACTGTGTAAGACTTTTATCTCGAATGTTCTTAGAATCGTCTTATTGTGAACAGCGACTCAGAGATTGTCACTCTGCGCATGTCTCGACTTGGTTGTCGTTTGTTGTTCCGCCCAGGTCGGGCAGTTGAGAAATGGACTGATTAGCGAGCGGACGCGACTGCGTCTTGTGATTCTCTGAGGGAAATACATTGTCTTTGTGAGTTAGTTAGCTAACTAGACTATTTCCCCGTATTATTCAAGCCTGCCTGGAGGCATATGTTCATGGTTGATTTTCCGAAATAAGGTAATTCCTCTTGTATCGAACTTTAGGCTATCATCTAGAGGTTCGTCATTTTGTCGCCTTTTTGCTCGCCTGTGTGATTCAAAATGGAGAGGTACTTTGACTAGGATTAAGTCACCGGTATCTTTATACCTGAACTAGTTATATATCTATGGGTCGCTCTAGACCAACAAGACTATTGTCTGTGTTCCAGGATTCGTTATATCAGAGATCACGTCCAAGTCAGATGGTTAGACTTAGGAAGGTTATAAAGGTCGAGCTGACCTGTAATCCATGTATGCTACTCACGTGCAGACAGTAAACGGACGTATTGTATACATCTGATCTGCTAGCATCAGGAAGGAATAATTATTATTGTCTATGAACATTAAGGATCTGCAGCGGACCACGGTTGCAGAAGTTATATGTATTATTTATCAAGCTTCGCTATGATATTTGTTTTCCATACAACTATTGAGTATTGACTTCTACATGACTGTCAGTTAACATGAGTTTGAATGCTGCATTCGTTATACTATGCTGATGATAACATAAGTATCATGACTGTTTTGTGGCGTGCAATAAATGGTATAAACCTAAAGCGAAGTTACCATTTTATGACTCTACACGTCATGTTGCCTGTGGTGTACCCTGTGAACTGTTCTACTGCAACACACACAGCAACAATCTAAACCAGATAAGACACCCACATCTTGCATTGTAATACCTGGTGTCGATAGAGGTGGTAGTTTGACGGCATCCTAATTCCACCCTTATCAATCACTATTCGGGGTTGGTTGAATTACTGTCTACTCTACTCGAGTATAACCTGACAGCGAAACCCTCTAAAGCCTGCATTGGTTTTAGCGAAATTTCTTACCTAGGCCATCGAGTGGGTCATGGTTTCCTAAAGACAGAGGACCATAATATCACTAAGATACTTAACATCTCTATTCCTAAGACTAAAAAGCAAGTGCGAAGTCTCTTAGGTCTTATTCAATTTTATGGAAGATTCATTCTGAATCTATCCTCTATCATGGCACCTCTTTCTACACTACTAAAGAAAGGGTCGCCTAATATGGTCCACTGGTCACAGGAATGCCAATCCTCTTTGGATAAGATTAAAAATGTGTTTTCAACACCACCTATTTTAGTGTTACCTACTACAGATAAGACATTTGTTCTTCGTTGTGATGCTTAAACAACTGGGATTGGAGCAGCACTAATGCAAGAGTACTCTGGAACTCTGCATCCTGTAATGTATATCTCCAGAAAACTTAATGCTGCAGAAAGGAATTATTCGGTTTTAGACAATGAGCTATTGGCTATGGTTTGGTCAATTCTCAAACTACAAAGATTCCTTCTAGGCGCACATTTCATAGTAGAAACCGATCAGAAAGCTCTTACGGCTATACAGAGTAAGAATTTGAAGAGCTCGAGGTCTACTCGATACGCAATTGCTCTTCAACCTTTTCATTTTTCGGTACGAGCTATCCGTGGATCAGATAATGTGATGGCAGACATTTTGTCTTGATGCCCACACGATTCCACCTAACTGTTGGGTCTTGGACTTCTTAACACATCCAACTCTACAACAGTTTTTCTTTTCTATATCAAGATAGATACACATTGTAATTTGTAACATAGTGATTGTATCACTACTATCACTACGTTCATTGATATATATATATTCACCGCTACTCTTTAATGATTTTTCTTCTTTGTCAATCATGTACTTATAGTGCTTAAATATGAAATTGTTATATGCATTGTGTCATTGCCAGCATTGTAGTATACATTGGTGGCACCTCCCTGGAAACATTGATGCTTAAGAGAAATGCTTTCTCTGAGATATTGAGATGTATTTTCACAAGTCGATCTATGCTTCGACTTTACCTTAATTTGAAATTATAAATTGCCCTTATTAGTCATCTGCGCATTATTCGTGCGTGGTGAGCCTATTGTATGTTGCTCTCGGATGAAAAAAAAATTTCATTTTTTCCCCCGGGGGTTGCGGTAGTCTGTTACCAACAGATTACTGGTGACAATGTATATAGTTAAGATAATATTTATCTTCCTGAGGGAAGGTATTTGTTTTTAGAATCAGGATGCTTTCCTGGCCAAAGATATATCACCCATGATTGATTGATACTTTTGTTATATGGGTTATCTCCCTTGGAGATCGAATTTGGCGTATGAATCTGGATTTCGTTAGTCTGTCCCTTGTTGGGCCAGAAAACAGATTGTTCTTGCTTAGGTTTATGCAGGAATGTTTATGGTCCGAGTCTATGTTTACTCTGTGTCTATTTCAGACGATTCGGTCTTATATCGTGATATTTTGGTATGTCTAAGTGGAACTATTTTTCCTTGTACTGAACTTTAAGGTCAGGGAGTTTCTGCGCATGCCGAGAGGAAAGGGGGTCTTCGGTGATGATGGAATGCCTGGCGAAGGCCATGTTGAAGACGAGTCCCCAGTCTGTTGATCTCTGTGATTTGTTATGGGGAAGAAGATAATCGCTGATATGATTATTAAGTCTATTAGTCCCCAGTGTTTATTCTATAACGCCAGGAGAGGGGCGTATGTGTTATGCTAGTGTTTTTCCCATGCCCCAGGTAAAAGAACTTTTTGCTGAACTTTTTTCGTCCTAGGCTTAACTGGGCAGACGTCTACATTATGATTATCTATATAAATACGTCGGGATGACATGTTACCTAGCAGCACTGAATATGATTGTATGCAGCATTTATAATGAAAGAATATGCTGATTCGTGTAGAAACATTTGTGTTTATGAACAAAGCTTCTATTGAAGATTTGCTATACATCTGTATAGTGAGCGATGCTCAAAGGGAACCAGAAGCCATTTTGGATCCTAACTTTTTGTCGATCATCGATCAGAGAACGGGGATGCTCCTTATTATCAGGTGATGATTAAGAGATCACAGTTATAAAGAAAACCCAATACTGGTGGGTTAACATTGTCTTCAAATAGATTTGCTGAACTTTACCTAAAGGAATCTTCGCTAGAAAAGAGGTTCTGTCTAGGAGTCCTGCTTGAACAGTATTTATTAACTGACACGCTCGGTCAGTAAGGCCTGACGATTATATTGATAAACAGTGGAAATCTAAGTGCTTGTTTACGGATGTTCCATTGTAATGTTCTGCAACATGAATGCCCACTTAAGACTGTAGACCATTGATCAACAGTATGCTATGTATGTCAACCTGTTTTCCTGTAACTATACTCATACTGTCCAAGTGTGTGCGTCCTATTAAACAGTATGAAACGACCACAGTAGTCCAGCCATCCTTGACTTCCACCTGTGATTGGAGTGAGTGTCCTGTGCACCTGTCGAACTGTCATCCATTCGCGTTTTCATTATTGATGTTTACACCCACTCATCGCATCAGAATATATGCACCTAACAGTACACCTTGTCAGGGCCTCAACAGTCGGTAACCTGACCCATTTAAGGAACATTGTTTCTGTACGAGCAATCTCACAAAAACACAGTCCTTATCAAGGTGGTGACCGAAAATTAGACTTTATCAACAGCATACATGTTTTCAGGCATGTAGTACTTGTATTATGATGTGGGATGTTGTGGTAAGTGTGGGTGTAGACGAATGTGTTTAGGCTCTTGGACAGCTGCATACTGAACCCACTCACCCACATGCAGAAGTCAGTGAAGGTAGGTAATGCTGCTGACGTTTCACAATATTTATTATACGACGTACGATAGTATGGACGACACAGTTAATGGTACAAGAATCATGGACATTACGTGATGGTAATGGTGGTTAACACTTCGCATCAGCTCAGATATATGATGCCAACAATAATTGCCTCTCAATCTACGTTCTGCTTTCATATACTGAAGTTCTGGTACCATGACAGAACCCGTCAGGTACCCCTTTGCAAATATACCGCAAGGGAAGGGCGGTTTCAATTGCCTAACAAAAGGCTATGACTTCTCCTGGCATCACATGCCAGGCACTTCTTCTCATGAAGAATAAAGGCCGTAACAACGGGCCTCTATAGCGACAGCATCAGGCCACAAGTAGTGGGCCTCAAATATAAGGTAACCTTAGTGTTTAATCTTTCCGTGTACATATCCCTGACAATGCTACCACTTGTATAGCGGGTTACTCGAGTAGATAACTTTCTCTGGGCTTCTAATGTTCAGAAGACAACTTGGTCTTGGTTCCCGTATCAAGCACCAATAATGGGGCTCTATGTAACATATCAGATGTGAGCTCTATTCAACATGTCGCCTTAAGGTAATCAAATGTACTTCTCTAGCTTAGGTATACGAGAAGATCAAAAATGACTCTATTACCTTGCTTCAGAATCCTATTAAACACTAAACACAACACTGCCATTCCTGGCATACAGAATTAACTAGGGGAAGGAAAGATGACATCTCAGTCATACAATGAACTTCCGAATCCCCAAAAAGATGGCAAGGAAAAATCTTCGGACCTCTGTCCGATCACAACGCCCAGGATACACTGCACAAGACGGAAGTCCCTCGGTCTTAGCGCCAAAAACCTGCGCATGGGCAATAAG
The DNA here is from genome assembly GCA_024509875.1 of Oreohelix idahoensis. Classification (NCBI taxonomy): domain Eukaryota; kingdom Metazoa; phylum Mollusca; class Gastropoda; order Stylommatophora; family Oreohelicidae; genus Oreohelix; species Oreohelix idahoensis. Next base: position 21,866 of record JAMPIV010022452.1, on the reverse strand, counting down.
CACAGACCTGAGCAAAACTAACACCAGACCAGGGCGTTTCCTCAAGCAAGAGGCAAAGCCGCTCCGTATATGGTCAAGTGAATAGTGACTTAAGACATGATCACTATTTAAGACCTTCCCAACACAGGTCAACATAAGACAAGGGGAAGATAACCATAAATCAAACCTGTCACTAATGTAAATCACCAGTTCCCTTTCTTAGACTATCAAAAGAATTACACAGGTTGATGTCTTAAACAATTATGCCAAATAGACAGCAACAGATTACTGCACCCCCCGGGGAAAAAAATGAAACATTTTTTTGTGTGAAATACATCATTTAGCAAGATGCAACAAGCTCACAACGCATGAATGATGCGCCGATGAAAGGATTAACATAAATATAATGACATAATGTCAGACCCAATCGATGCACAATAGCGCGTCTGGTGAGAACAAAAGATATCTCACAAGACAAGAGAAAATATTTTCTCCAAGTAAAACATATCCGGGGAGGTGCCACCCAAAAAACCCAAAGGTGCTGGCAATGCTAAGAAAAATTACCTACATCTCAAGAAAAATCATATCAATATGAGAAGCAATGGTGAATGTCATTATATCACATTAGCATAGAAATCTTTCAACGTCTAATGCCATAAACTCATTATTATGTAATGGATAATCATTACACAATTTATACAGTAATTTAACAACAATATGACTATACAAGTATATAATCTAACTAACAGGCGATAATCTCAGAAGCCTTGTCCGGAGGTCGCTTGTTAGCAGCATCCGAATGGTCAGCATGGAACTCATAAAAAGCATCCAATAAATCTGTGACGGCACTCCAGAACGAAGCACTGGTTTGCTGAGAACAATACACATGACACAATTCTTAGAATGTTACAATGTACCATAGTCACTATTACATTTCTAAACATTAGGTGTGGCCGTAATAATTTCCTACCTTTATATAGCGATAACTAAACCTTCTTTTATACCAAGAACGGCAACAGAGAAAGAAAACAATCAATACCTAACGACGAATTTAAGTAAAGTGTCAACAAATGATATAGATGTATGTTATTGTAAGGTACAGTCATAATCTAGATATGTATCAGGAGATCTAGACATGATAGTTAAGTAGAGTCATGTGGGCATCTACCGTCCTAACGACATCAATGACAACTGTTATCTCTGTTTGGTAGCGTTGCTATTTGCTCTTTTACAAACTATTGTTCTGATTTGAATCGCAGTTTCCACAGTTGCGATTGTTATTTCCCTTTTTATCAACATATCTGTTAGAGAGGTCTTGTTGTCTTCGTGAACACTTATGATATGTAGGATAGTTTTTGTCGCAGCTATCCCTGCGAAAGTTTCCAAAATATTTGGAACCAAAATTACGAGGACTGTCAGCTTGTCTCCAGTTCTTTGAAAAAGAACCATTACAGGATGGATCATCCTGATCCTGTCCGAAATTAAGATTATTCTTCCTATCAATATGCTTAAAAGATAGATCATACTGACTGAGCTGAGTATGATGAGTAACTGGAATGGTAGAATCTTTTCTATTGTTCTTTACATAATGAGTATCATTCAGAGAACGAGTACTGATATGTTTGTCCTTTGTTACAAGTTTATCAGGACTGACTATTACAGTCGGACACTGATTACTTTTATTGGCCTGAAGCCAATAATCACTCCCATTAGAGGTAGTATCCTTCTTACGTGGGAAATTATATTTGCCACGAAAAGATTTGTTTACACGTTGTTTAATGTTACTGCTTGCATTGAGTGCATGTGGCTTACTCTTTGCATTAGCAACATGTTGATCATCAGGTTTATGTTTAAATCTATCCACCTTGGTAGTAGATAACATTTTGTTGTTCAAAACAATATCTAATAAACCATCAACTCTTTTACTAAGTTTTGCAATTTCTTTTTCTGAAATAGCTTTCTCTCTAGTAAGTGCTCTATGTCTTTTCTCGTTGGTTTTAACTTCCCTGTTATAATCCAACTTTATGTCGTGTAACTGAGAAGTAAGAGTCTTCTCTTTAGCAATACTATCTTTAAGATCCTTTCTCGACTTTGTCATTTGAGACGTATTTTCTAAAGCTTTAGCTCTCTCCCGAATCAGTTCGAGTCTGAGTGCTTCTATAGCACTATGATGAGTAGTCATAAGTTCATCACTCTTTTCAGGAGCAACCATATCTTTCTCATCCTTTTCTTTATTCGCTCTCAACTGTGTTAACTCCAGTTGTAGTGCCTGAATCTCGCTATCCTTGCTATTCTTAAACTCATTAATCTCCTCCAGAGATAGCATATTCTTCTTTATAGCAGTATTTTGTAACAAATTCACCTCATTCCTTAACTCCAGAATTATTTCTTCATAAGACTTCTTGTCTTGTCTGGCCTGAGCTTTTAATTTGCAACATATATCTTGCGCACTAGCAAGTTCCAAGTTTGCTTTATGTAAGTCATCCTCATGTCTTGTAGCCTCAACTTTTAATCCTTCATAGTTTGTTTCGACTTGTTTCAAGTCACCGGTGCAAGCATTTTCTTTACAATATTGTTCGTATTGAGCCAAGCTCATCTCACCTTCTAACCATTGTTCGTATTGAGTGAAGCTCGTCTCATCTTCTAGCTTATGTTCATTTATTACCTTCATTCTTTCCGGCTCTATAGATAACACTTTTTTCTCATGGAGTCTTTGGTTTTCTTCAGCTTGCATCTGAAACTTTCTTTTTTCCATCTCCATTTTAACTTTTACGTATTCTCTAAACACCTCAGCAGACATACCCAAGGAACTCCCCCGTTAAATGTAGCAGTCCAAGAATTCGTTTACTTCCTCATTAGTCATTCCAAAGGATTTTCCCTGTTCGATGTAGTAATCTAAGAATTTTTTTACTTCCTTAGTAGTCATACAAAAGTATTTCTTTTGAACCCAAAAATACAAACTAGATATTATGTCTAATAGTATGCTATCAGTATCTCTGAAATAATAATACACTATATCCCAATCTCAGTGGGAGACAAGTCTTTTACAAAGACTTTGTATAGTTTCCCTGTTTATAATGTCACCATCAATCACCTCAGTATCTAATGTGTATCATATTAATAATATTATATGACCAAGTATATATGTAGACTGTATATGACGACAATATCTAACACTAATTAAACAAAGACAAACATCTGGACAATCGAAAACATTCGCAGAGGTCAACTAAACTGAAAAGCAAAACTAAAGAAAATGTTACAAAAAATTGTAATGATAACTGCGAAATATCACAATAATACAATGACAACACAGTGTATAAAGAGAAAAGGTGTATAAAAATAAACAATAGAAAAGAGAAGGCAGACAAATACAAACAAGTCAGAACAGACCTGAAGAATGGAGAAAAATAACGAAAACGCACTAACACATCTCGTCACAACTAACAAAAAATATCGCGGAGCAACAAAAGTCGCAACAAATTTCCACAACTGGGAAATTCACGATAAGTTCCCTAAAGAACGCTCACAATAGACCCTCGGTTAGGTGGGATATTCTATTGGAGTCACCGACCCAACCAAACCCGCAAAAATAAACACACTAATCTAAACATGTAACAAAACAGAAAGCATATAATATAATGTGTTGCAAAGAAGGCTCAGTTACACACAATATAACGGCCTAGTTTCCAAAACCAAACTGCCACTTATCTTAAAGTACAATCCTGGCCTTTTGTCAACACCGAAGTACAATATAAGAACAGCAATGATTGGAAGATCCACCGTCGATGGTTACCGAACGACGACAATATGTAGTGGTCTTCAAACATACAGCTACTGTGACATGTTCGACAACCAGTTGCGACCGGAACATCCAACGTTGCAATGTATGAAGACTGTAGTATGTAAACAAACAGCTGAATTGTTTACAATAAGAGCTTGACAACAAACGATGTGACTTGCTCGTTCAAGTAAATGGACATCGTCTGTAGAACTGCAGTAGAACGCTTATTAGTAGAACAGTGTCACTCTCTTCAGTAGTAGCTGTGGTCCATGTAGCAATATCATAAAGATGCTAACGCCAGTGTCTGTAGCAGCTGTGGTCAAGGTAGCAATATCATAAAGATACTAACGTCAGTGTTTATGTGGGTCAGCAGTCGTTGACCTATTTACCACTGTCCTGTGAAGCTGAAAACCCACAAATCTGGCCTACCAGATGTAAAAGTCTGTTTGTCGTGATATTAAAGTTGGTAGAGTGGGCGTGTCGTTTTATCACCTGGACAGAACAATGTTGCGGTGTATATCTAGGTCACCAGCGTGAGGTGCTGCCAGGGTGTAATGAAGACACTCACACAAACAGCATACATGTTTTCAGGCGTGTAGTACTTGTATTATGATGTGGGATGATGTGGTAAGTGTGGGTGTAGACGAATACGTGTAGGCTCTCGGACAGCTGCACACTGAACCCACTCACCCACATGCAGAAGTCAGTGAAGGTAGGTAATGCTGCTGACGTTTCACAATATTTATTATACACAGTCAATGGTACATGAATCATGGACATTACGTGATGGTAATGGTGGTTAACAATTCGCATCAGCTCAGATATATGATGCCAACAATAATGGCCTCTCAATCTACGTTCTGCTTTCATATACTGAAGTTCTGGTACCCTGACAGAACCCGTCAGGTACCCCTTTGCAAATATACCGCAAGGGAAGGGCGGTTTCAATTGCTTAACAAAAGGCTATGACTTCTCCTGGCATCACATGCCAGGCACTTCTTCTCATGAAGAATAAAGGCCGTAACAACGAGCCTCTATGGCGACAGCATCAGGCCACAAGTAGTGGGCCTCAAATATAAGGTAACCTTAGTGTTTAATCTTTTCGTATACATATTCCTGCCAATCCTACCTCTTGTATAGCGGGTTACTCGAGTAGATAACTTTCTCTGGGCTTCTAATGTTCAGAAGACAACTTGGTCTTGGTTCCCGTATCAAGCACCAATAATTGGGCTCTATGTAACATATCAGCTGTGAGCTCTATTCAACATGTCGCCTTAAGGTAATCAAATGTACTTCTCTAGCTTAGGTATACGAGAAGATCAAAAATGACTCTATTACCTTGTTTCAAAATCCTTTTAAACACTAAACACAACACTGCCATTCCTGGCATACAGAATTAACTTGGGGAAGGAAAGATGACATCTCAGTCATACAATGAACTTCCAAATCCCCAAAAAGATGGCAAGGAAAAATCTTCGGACCTCTGTCCGATCACAACGCCCAGGGTACACTGCACAAGACGGAAGTCCCTCGGTCTTAGCGCCAAAAAACCTGCGCATGTGCAATTAGCACAGACCTGAGCGAAACTAACACCAGACCAGGGCGTTTCCTCAAGCGAGAAACAAAGCTGCTCCGTATATGGTCAAGTGAATAGTGACTTAAGACATGACCACTATTTAAGACCTTCCCAACACAGGTCAACATAAGACAAGGGGAAGATAACCATAAATCAAACCTGTCACTAACGTAAATCACCAGTTCCCTTTCTTAGACTATCAAAAGAATTACACAGGTTGATGTCTTAAACAAATATAGCCAAATAGACAGCAACAATGATGCAATCGAAGATAGCAATCACTCGATACCTACGGATGACAGTAGTTATATTTCCATAAATGAGATATGAAAGGGTTTCACATCTTTAAGCCCTGACGTACTTTGACGTATAATGGAAATTTAGCCTACAGTATCTGACAGCCCTGAAATCCCGTTAGTGTTCTAAGATTAGCTCGTAAAACAAGTCAAGCATTTTTCAGCCTGCTTCTGACTCACCTTTTAATCCACGCCTCTTTTTTCTATAAACACGGGCTAAAGCAAAGTTTACCAACTTCTGCGACCTGCCAATAACAGGGAGCGAACCCGTTCTGTTTACCTGTGTTTCTCACGCGAGATGATCTTTAAATCATCAGATATTAGACAGAACCACGTGGAAACACCGGACCTCTTTCAAGTAGCCGCACGGGCAAAAATATTTTCATGAGGGACCCTGTGATGTTCGTACATTCAGGGGGAGATAAACTCTTTGATCTCCAGAAGAGGGCTAAATTCTCGGAAGAAGCCCGTTACGCGGTATAAGTCTCTGTTGTCGATTGGCAATCGCCGACAGGGCCACCGTAAAACCCTTTATCTGGGAAACGTAGTTTCCGGATTTTTCTGCTATGCCCTAGAGTGTGAAAAGTAACATCATCTAGAGATCATAATAACATAATGTATATAAACTGCATCTTCTCAAATCGGTTATCAGTTGTCGCTCAGAATTTTTCGGAGTCTAAACACGTAGTCTAGAACCATTGTAAATAGATGTGTTAATAGTTTCGTGGGGATTTCATTCTGATTTGTGGTAATATAAATTTGTGCTTAAGCTTGTTTAAATGTGTTAAGTTCTACCATTATAATTCACGGTGATTTCCTAGCGTTAAAACTAGGAATTTAAATAACGCGTTGCTATTTGTTTACCAGTTGTTCAGTAATGATAATTTTACCACACGCTTCCTCACAGAAGAAGATACAGTTTATCTGACTTATTAATACACTAGGCGTGACTGATGAGTGACAGAATAGTATTCGCGTTTATTTCATTTATGTAATTATATAAATGACTGTTATTTAAATATCATGCGACTGAACAAACGGACGCCGACATCTAATAGCTATTAATGACAGGCGATATTTGTTAAGTGCGCGTAGCGATAATTAAATCATAATTGACATTGTGCACTGATCGTTGACCGGAGCAGGAGGGGGAAAGGCTGCTTGCCTCAACCAAATTTGCACCCGCTAAGCGACGCGCGATAGGATAGGCTATAGACACCGTGTGCCTTTTAACTTTAATCAGGACTGACGGAAAGGAGGAGAGATCGTCTCGTCCCCTTCCATGTATATATGTGTAGGAAGATATAATAGTAGCAATTTTTTTAAATGTTCTTTATTCCTCGCAGAACCTGATCAAACGGCGACCAGCGGTCTATTTTGGTCTATATTTTGGTCTATCTTGGTCTATTTTGGTCCTTTTTCTTCATTTACTGAGTGATTAATGTGGTCTTATTCTTGGCTTACACGTCCCCAAGTTCAATTGTGAACAGGATTGGCCAAATGGACACATAAACATTTTAATAGTAAACGTTAACTGGACTTACAAATACCCAGATATTCATTCAATTTATCAGCCCACTGTTGCGTAATACTAATATCATTTACATCTAACTTTTGACAGTCGTATCCTCGGATTTATTCAGCAAGTTACGCTGTTTCAAAATCGGCACTCACTCCAGAGCCAGCCGATAGGATTTATCGTCATCAGTTATAAAGTGTAACAGTTTGAGCAACCAGCTGTTTCAAAAGACTGGAATTACTTTCTACTGTTTATTGTGAACACGGATCGCGGGTTTTTTTTTTCTACATTAACTATTCGAGGGGACATTTGTCCATCCAGGAATCAACCACCAAATTTGGCGTCCCTCTCACAGAAATCTTATTTGTTATAGAGGAAAGACTGAAGCCAAATTTGGAAGATACATAACACTGAAAGTTTATATTCAGGATACTCGTATTTCCACGGGATATATCACCCAGACTAGGTAAGCGTGATTGAGTGGCCACTGTGTGTCAGACAGAGAGAGGGAATAATTTCTTAGTTACTGTCACGTGACCGATAATGTATTTTACCATCTTGTCCATAATTTGATTACTCCTTTAAATGTTCTGTTTTCCTGGACATTTTGTAATTTCTTTTTCTTTCATTTTCTACCTTCGTGGCCAAACTTTTTCACCTTCTCTAACCCCACCCGAGGTTTGGTTACGTTCCGGCCTGTAGCGGTCAGCGAACGATAATATTATCTAAGCCGCACCTGGTCTGACCAGGGGAATATCTCTTACGTTTAAAGCCTTTGATCACGAGCGAAAGGGTCCCTGTGTTTGGCTTCCTAAACGCTGCTTCGGATCATAATATTATGCATCCTGGAAACAGGGGGAGACAAACCCGCGGTCAGTCTTTGGGTTTTTTGCCCTTAGACAAGATAGAGCATAATGTTATGCATTTCTCCACCTGGGGAACTTTCGCACGATTTCTGTTGTCTTACTCTAGATTACGTCTTTCGCCGAACTTCTGTGGAAATATGCAGGCCAGGTGTCCGGGGGAGCGTCCCTTGTGATCTATAAGAGTAGACTGGTTTTAATAGACAAAGACATTCGTAAATTTTCCTGGCCCGTAGATGGCCATCATGAGATAAGGCAAACTTTAACACAGTACTGGAATGTGTTTGCCTATGTTCTAGTCATTTTCGGGGTGAGTTGACATGTCTTATAATTATTATATTAGATTCATGTTGGCTTTTATATATATCTGTTGGGAAAGTGAATTTATTTCTGAGGACTTCTCCTAGTAATTTAGTTCAGTGATAAGATTACACTGCCTACGGCCTAGTAAGGGTGCTTAAACTGTTGCGGTTTATCATGGGTTAAATGTTAAACTTACAATAACAGATATTAGGCGTAGAATCAGTCCACGAATGCTTACCATTGGGTTAAGAGTCAGCAAAATTGACTGTCATTTCTGTGGGATAATGTCAGGTGTGGATTGTTCACTTGGAAACTGAATGGTGAGATGCAGGCAATAATTCTGGATTATGGGAGATAGTCACTTATTCCTTTGGATGGATGTTTTTGGTGGCAAGGGAGAATCATTTTGTGCTTGCTTGTGTGGCTAGGCACTAGTCTATGGCTTTCACTGAGGGCAGTCACCAGGCATAGATATAATTATATCGTATGATCTAGCCACAACTGTATTATTATAGCAAGAACATTGCATTTTCTTTGTACTCATTTTGTGGAATGCTGATGTATTTTCCAAAGGGGACATACGATTTGTTTGTGTAGTGTCAAATGATGTAATCTGTTTATGTAAATTCATTTAATGTTGTAAGATGAATAGGCATATTCTTTTAACTGTGGCTACAGGTTGGGTTTCCTGTGTGTTGAGATTGGGAGAAGAGGAGGAGATTTTGCTGTCAGAACATTTAATGACAGTTACATGGGTGTACAAAAGATATTAAGCCTATGCGGGCGCGTGTTGATAATTGATATTTTTAAGGAACAGGAGACATGGTTAAAGACAGCCCTAAACTATCATAGCAATGGCTACGGTAAATTTGATCCCATGGTGGAGCGAGGCTTTCTGTGTAGAGTTAGTGTGGGTTATTGTTTGCTTGAAGTAAAAGGGTGTCTCTTTTTGGGTCTCAGTTTCAGGGAGACCGAATCGCTAGAGCAGACTCCAGTCAGGCGAAGAACGAAATATTCTCTTCGATCTAGAGGGTTTCTGAATACCGCTAGCATCACGAATCGTCAACCCCGTTCCTGAATCAAAACCCCTTTTTTTTGTCAACGCCAAGTTAGGCTCACGCAGTGCAACGGAGCCAACGCAAAATCTGGAATCGCCAAACGCAGTGGTGGTTCTCTACTCGCCTATTGGATTACCAGCCAGAGCATTGCGGCTTCCAGAATATCAAACCCGCTCAGCATGCCTATAGCAGAAATCCATATCACCCGACTTTGTTGCAAACCTTGCGCCCATGAAAGAAAACTTGCCTGCTAAAACCGAACCCCAACTCCAGAAAATTGACTTTCCTTTGGACTTGGATCCGAAGCCCAAACAAGGAAAGAATTTACGTCGGGATAGCAGACCTAAGGCCTCGGGGAAAATTACGCAACGTTCCCAGGCATGGAAACTGCACAAAGGTGAGAGAGGTGCTAACAAGCATTATAATACGGATTGTTCCCGTCTGGCAAGCGGTGAACCCCGAGCCTCTCACGCTCCAGACCGAGCAGCACCTAACCGACACGTGACGTCGAGAAAAGGGAGCCACACCCTATCACGTTATATTTCGCTAGATTCCCGGCCGGACAGCGAAAAACCATATGCAGAGGCGTATCCCTCCAACTCAACGATCGTAGAAAGGAGGTGCCGCTCCTCTCATCACCCTGAGCGGAAAAGGTGCAAGAATAAGTCGCCTGCTAAAAGGGTTAAAGTTTCCAAACCGTTCCAAGGAACTTTGGAAAAACACACCGAGAGTTTTTTCTCGGGCACTTCGCGATCTAACGGGATCTCAAACCGTCCAGTCCGTTGCATGCAGACTGCAGAGCCTGTAAACCAGGAAGTGGATCTCGCATTGCAGGACATTTGCCAACCGACGCCATTAACTTCCTCAGGGGAGGGCAAAGTTGACGTTTATGGTGGACACAGGGTTCCAGGCGAAGGGATCCCTGTTGCAAGGTGGTTTGCTCTGAACAATGTTCCATGTGATATGAATAAAACAATTATAAATTTCTGGCCATTGTTTTTTTCTTTGATATGTTAGTTTTTTTTTTATTCAGTGATAGTGCATCGTGCCTTCGATGGAAGATTAAGCGAATGCGGGGGTGAAAGATTCCGAACAATACTTGAATCTTGGAATACGATTGATTTGATAAGTCATTTCATTGAGTCCATACATTTAATTCACAGTTGTACACACAGGATGATCATTTCAAATAGGAGTAGAACATAAGTCCATATAAGTCATGCATAAATTAATCAATAACGTAGACTGCTGGTTTACGTGTCAATGTCCGTTTAAGGATACAATGCAGTATTGTCGTCAGAACATCACAGCTATATGCACGCGCAGCTAGACATGGCTACCTGCCGACAGTGAGACTGCGAGTCTGAATATATTCATACGAATTTGACGATTATTCTTCTCCTTCTGAGAATTCTAGTTAAATACTAACCTCCATAAATTTTCCTCTCATATAGAGTTCTAGGACTGACCCTGGTCCATCAAAAAATGCATATATAAATGGCTATATCATGCCATTGAATTGGAAGGTTAGAAAAACGCAGCTATTCAGCTTGGCGGTCAAGTAACAAAGGGTGGCGTCTCCTAGTTACCGACTGTGTCCTAAACAACGCTAGACACGTCATAATCGATCGTGTATGGAGCGTTCAATAATTGAAACATCTATCGCAATATATTAAATGCCTTAACCTTTACAATTGCACGTCTGATAACCTTTAGCAGACGGCGTTAATATCATATACCGTAACAATTCCCTGTACACCGGGGAAAAAAAAATCGATAGATTTTTTTTCAAGATCTATCCGACTTAACAATTTTTCAAAAAAAAATTTAACACAATTGTGACATATGGCCGACGATGTTCTGAGTAGAACCGTGTTGCGGTCATGTCAACTAACTATTTGTCATAGTCATCTAACATTAATGACATTATATATCAATATTATAATATTATTATATCAACTAAATAAAATGTCCAATGTTAACAGTGAATGATAGAATTAAATTAAAGTAAGGTCTGTCGTATTAGTATGTCATATAGGAATTAATTTGACTAATTAAAATTAAATTAATTAATTAAATTAAGAGATAAATTATTAAGATTCTAATGTAACGCGATGTTATGAGAGAAGAAAAAACAAAATAAGTGAGAAGAAATAGAAAGAAATTCGAATATAAGTTTAACTTAATTGTGTGTGTTAAGTGTTAGTGAATAATAACTATCTAATTTAACTAACTAAATAATGTATAGGTACATTAAAAAAAAAATATTAATCTAATACTTGTGTGAGATTTATTTTCTCTTTTCATAATTTCTTCTTTTTATGTTTCGTTCTCTTTTTTTGTTCTTTCATTTCATTTTTTTCTCACATTTCATTTTATTGATAATAATTCAATTAAGAAGTTAAGTTAACTAATTAATTAGTATAGGATATGATGATCCATCCGTAGTCTTGATCCTGATGAATTCTTTTAGGCAAAAATGTTCAAACGTTTACGTTGGAAAGAAATGTCATTTATCCCAGCATCCAAGAATTAAGTGCACATAGGATAATAAGTTCGACTTGTCGTCAGATATTGTTCCATGATTGTTCAACGAATATTCATATATCGTGTATGGACGTTAGACGAAGTTTCAATGACAATATGTATACCTTGATTGTCTTTTAGTTCAATTCTGTGATGCATATAGTGTTTATAAAGTTTAAATTGAAGGCAAGGTTAGTTCCTTTATAGTTGATATGTTTTAGGAATGTTAATGTTGATTATTCGTCGTCAATAGGATTACGTGACAACGCATCCGCCACAATGTTTTCAGTGCCAGGAATATGTTCAATGGAGAATTCAAATGGCTGTAGGATGATTGCATATCTGGCGAGTTTTTGGCTCTTATGATTAGATCGACGCAAAGATGCTACAGCACGTTGGTCCGTCTGTATGGTGAAGGGAGCACCAAGCAAAAACTTTTCGAGTTTAGTTATTGCCCATATCACAGATAAAAGTTCCTTGTCCACTGTGGAATACTTTGTTTCTGCCGGCTTTAGCTTTCTTGATATATATAAGGTAGGATGTAGAATGCCATCATGGTTCTGGAGCAGGCATGCACCAATGCCGTAGTTACTAGCATCTGTTCGTAAGAAAAATCTTTTGGAAGCATCGGGAAGTCTTAAAATTGGTTCATGCGAGAACAAATTTATAATTTTGTTGAAAGTTTCATTGCATGTACCAGTCCATGTCACCTTCACCGGCATGTCTTTTTTTAACAATGAAGACAATACAGCCGTGATGGATGACAAGTTTGGTATGAATCTACTGTAATATTGAACAAGTCCTAACAAACTCCTGACCTGTTTCTTCGTCTGAGGAACTGCTATGTTTAGAATTTTGGAGACTGTACTAGGTAACGTTCGGATATATCCCGATCCAATGATATGTCCCAAAAAGGTTATCTCATTACACGCGATTTGCACCTTTGTAGGTTTAGCAGTTAGATGATAATTCCTTAGAGTGTCGAAAACATATCTAAGTCCCGAAACATGTTCCTCAAACGACGAACTAAACAAGCATATGTCGTCAATATATGTAATAACGTCTGGTCTACCTGATAAAATTTGTCGCATCAGGCGAATGAAGGTAGCTGGCGCATTAACAAGCCCAAAAGGCATCACATTCCACTGGTATAGACCTTGTGGAGTGGAAAATGCGGTGTAGTACTTAGCCTTTTCGGTCAGTGGTATCTGCCAATAACCTTTAGTTAAGTCTATCTTACTAAATATAGTTGCGTTGGATAGACGTGGCAGTAAGTCGTCGATAAGTGGATGTGGTTCGCTGTCAACTATAGTCTTAGCATTTAATTTTCTATAATCAACACATAGTCTGATGTTATTGTCCTTCTTCCGGACAATCACTAATGGAGAAGAGAATGGCGAATTACTAGTCTCAATGATTCCCAGAGACAACATCTGTTCAAGTTCCTTAGTAGTTTTAGCAAGGAAATGTAAAGGAACAGAATAGGGATGTACACGAATAGGTGTATCATCATTGAGAGTAATGTCATGACTGATAGCCGATGTGCGACCCGGGACGTCGGTCAATACATCTGGATAAGATTGTAATAGATTAGCAATCTGTAGACGCTGTTGCGGTGTAACCGTTGAAGAGATGGTTACATCCCGCCAAGATTCAGTAGGTTGAACTACTGGTACCGGTAACGGTAACTGTACCTCAGGAAAAGAAGATTCTTCTTCCTGGATGACAGATAAGTTAGAATAATAACAAGTAGATACTGTGTTGTCATCTAGTTCATGAAAAATTGACTGTAAGTGTTCAGGACGTGTATGAAATTGCTTGAGCATGTTAATATGAAATATCTTTTTGTGTCCCTTGATATCTAAGACGTAATCAACGTCGGAAATTTTATCAATGACTTGTAAGGACCATTCCAAGATATCAATAATTTATTGTTATTGTGAGGAAGTAACACATAAGCCTCGTCGCCTGGGAATAATTGGCGTAATCGTCGAGACCTATTTTGTAGAGATCGAGCCTTAGCTTTTGCAGCCTCAGAAGAAGCTGTTGCCAACTGGCAAGACTCAATAATGTTCTTCCGAAGATTAATCACGTACTCGTAAGATGACTGAGTGTCCTGAGTCATCTCCGCGTCAATTAATAAGTCTTTTATTAGTCCCATAGGACCTCTTGGGGGAGCACCAAAAACTAATTCAAAGGGAGAGAAGCCAGTTTGTTCATGCGGTACCTCCCGATAAGCAAATAGAACAGCTGGGAGTGCTCTGTCCCAGTCATGAGGGTGCTTAGCAGTAACCTTATGTAGTAGTTGTTTAAGTGTACGGTTAAGTCTTTCAACCGCACCATTACTCATAGGATGATAAATACTACTTAAATTCCTATCAATGTTCCAAGTTTCATGACTTCCTTCATGGTGTCAGATATAAACTGTGACCCATGGTCTGATAAAAGTTTTCTAGGAAACCCTATTCTAGAAAAGATGAGATGTAGTGCATCAGCTACATCTGTGGTAGTGGTGGTCTTTAATGGGATAGCTTCTGGCCATCGTGTGCACAAATCAATGCACGTAAGGACGAATCTATGTCCTCTGGCCGATGGTAGCAATGGACCAATAATATCTATTGCCATCTTGTCAAACGGTCTTACTGAGATATCGCAAGCCTGAATAGGCGCCGTGTGAAAAGCTCCACGTGCTTTCACTTCTTGGCATGTAGTACAGGAACGTACATACTGCGAAATATCTCTTGACACTCCTGGCCAAAAGAATGAAGACAGTACTCGAGATCGTGTTCGAGTATATCCCATATGTCCAGCACAATGTGAGTCATGTGCATGTTGAAGAATGTACCGTCTAAAAGTATACGGGACCATAACTTGTTGTTTCATTTGTGATTTGTCATTAAAACATCTAATCAATATGTCATTTTTAATAACAAAACAATGTTTGTTATTATTACCTGAGGATAGATTGTCAACTTTATCAACCAACTTAAAAAATTTTTTTTAAAGATTTATCCTCTTTTTGTTTGGTTGCAAATGTTTCCCTGTCAATAGGTGAATTGACTACAAATTCCTCTTGGTTGTCTGCATCCATTTTATTATCATCAACTTTCTCCATGAGTTGAGTCTGCGCTCTAGTCGTCACGGCGTTTCCAGTGCATAGGTTATGTTTCTCCCATTCTATAATCTCATCTGGAGTACAATCTTTACTGCCGTGTATACGACCAACCATCAGATCAGCTATAGGCTTTTTTAGCATACATACTTTTACGTTCCCTGTGAAAAAAGGTGTGTTAACATGAATAATAGCTGTGGGGTAAAACTCAATAGTTCCCCCAAAAGTCATGCAACGGACATATTCCCCCGTTGCACAGCTAGGATGTACCAGCGACTGTCGTACACCAATCGTTGTGGATCCTGAATCCCTCAGCACTGAGACGACGGATCCATTAACTAATCCCCTGTTAAAAATTAGTAGGCCTGTTCCATCGTTGACTGCAAGACCTACCTCTGGTGTAATATGTCCGCAGTTAAGCACTGTTTCTTTCGCCTTCTGAAAAATAAGATTGCATTGTTGGCAACTATTTGCCACATTATAATTAATAGCAAAACATGCAGCAGAAGACTGTGTTGTATTATTGTCAAGTGGGACCTGAGCTATAGGGGTAGTATTATTTGTAACTGCCGCCCCTGTATTATGGTTGTAATGAGATGATCCCCGAGAATGAGATCGATTCCGAGTATAATTGTTAGAATTATCTCGTCGTCCTCTATAGTAACTATTATCTCGATGTCTCGAGCCATGATTATTACCATTCCAGTTACTATTATTATTGGGAGTATGTGATCGATTATAATTAGTGTTATGTTGACCATTGTGGTAGTTTGTTTGAGGTGAATAATTTCTATCTCGTGATCTACCTCTGTTGAACTCATTTTTATTGTTGAAATCATTATTATGTCCCTTCTGAAAGTTAACATTGTGATTTCTTTGGAACCTGCTTCTGTCTACACTGTGATGTCTTTGTTTGTTATTATGATTGTAGGCCATATTAGACGCCACAGGTAGAGGTTCTCTTAATGAGGAGTTAGAAATGGTTGCATTCGGATGTGCCGAACAGTAGTTTAAAGAAATTTTTTCTAACTCGTCCATAGTACCTGGTTTACGCTCCTGCAAATATGCAAAAAATGGCTGGCTAACCGAAGATAATACCTTATCCCGTAGTAGTAAATCAACTAATTTGTCGTATGATTTGTTGACTTCTGCCAGTTCAACCCATCTATTAAATGTATTGCGTATGTTCGCAATGAATCCTGCAAAATCTTTTGGAGATTCAGGTAAAATTCCCTTAAATTTCAACCTACAGTGTTCCTCGTCCAGGTGAAACCTTCGTAAAAGCAAGGACTTAATAGCACCGTAGTTATTTGCTATTGATGGGTCAGCATTTTGCAATGGTTCTCCAACCAAGAATTCATTTAACTTGAGTACCCATGACTCTTCAGGCAAATGATTTGTTTTGCAAGTCTGTTCAAAACGTGACAGGAACGATGAAAGGTCGTCCACGTTCAAGTTGAGAGTGGGTAATTTAAAGTTGTAGAAATGTTTAGTTTGGCTGGATGATGATCCATTTTGTGCGTTATTATTCTGGTTTGCATCAGCACTTTGTGCTTGTAATCTTGCTGTCTCCAATTTAATACGCGCCAATTCCATTTCTTGTTGTAAAATAATTTCCTCTCGTTTCAATTTATTCTCTTCTTCCTGTCTGGCGATTGCTCTTTGCTCTTCTCTTTCACGTTGAGCAATCTCTCTCAATCTATTTTCCTTGTCAATTTGCTTCATCTCACGTTCTGCTTCCTCTTTCTTTAATGCAGCCTTTTGTTCCTCTTCCTCTTTCTTTAATGCAGCCTTTTGTTCCTCTTCCTCTTTCTTTAATGCAGCTTTTTTCTCTGCTTCTTTCTTTCATGTTTTTCCAGTTCTGCCTCAGCAAACTGACGAAGTTCTTGAGATTTATAACCATATTCCCTACCAATTTTAACGAAATGGTCTATAGTAAGCATTTTGACTTTTATCTGTAAGTAATTATTGATAATTACTGATTAAAATAGTCAATAGTAGCTTCAGAGTAATTATTATACTTACTCAACTTAGAAATATTCAATATAAATAATCACAATAGTACTGAACTCTAATGTCTAAGTTCAACTAATAGACAATATTTTGTAACAATATTGTATCTAAATAATACTATATCATAAATAGTTATGATATCTGTTAACTATTATGTAATTACTTCACACAATTAATCTTAATATCCAATAATGTTGGGTATGATTCCTAGTAATTATATTGTTCAATGTACTAAGTCACTCTCTTAGTACCAGAAAAGTATATTAAATAATATACAATGGGTCTATTACCTCAAAGGTAAACTATAAGATTATTTTATTTGGTCAATATATATATTATATTATTATGCCCTAGGCATCTCTTATAAATTGTAGTGCTACTTTCTTGGACTATCACTGCATAATTATGCAATGTCCCCTATTAACCTTAAATATCAGAAAAAATTAATTAAATTAAATTACAAGTGTATTATTGCATATAATATCATATTATTAATGTAGTATTTAATATATATCATGAGGACAAACAAAACAATGATGCAACTAAAGGGTACAAACAATGTTAAGACGCAAACAAGACATTTTCACAATTAAAAATGAATTTATGAACTAAATAAAACAAGCGGAAGTGTCACAAGCCAAATGAAGGGTCAAGGTCTGACCCGAGGTCAACTTAATATTCAAAGTACACAAAAAAAAAAAAATGACTGCAAAAAATGATGACATCACAGGACTCATAACGGACGACCATTTAACAATCATCAAATAAATGATAGTAAGAGGAGACTGGACGAAATAGTTAACGAATATGATACAAAACTGAATAAAATTGTTAACTGAGTACGAATAAAATACACCAGTTATCTACGGAACGGTACAGCTAACACAAATCGTCAAACGACAGCAGATTTGGACAGATAGTCCAATGGCAAACCTCAATGGGGCTTCCAAAAGTGCAATCGTTTAACTGCCCTAAGAAACGACCGAAATCAATTCAGGCATCGTGAGAGCCACAGAATCTAATTTCGGTTCATCCTCCCTACCTCCCACGAATTAACAACACATTAAGACAACAAAAAGTACATTAAACATAGGTAAAAACATGCCGATGTAGGCAGAGGGCATGGACTCAGTTAGCACTGTTTGCAATAACAACAGTTAAACACCTAGACTTATCTTTTCCGTTGCTTATATCAGTGCTAGAGGTCGTCAACAGCTAGGCCTGTGCCTTTGACTGTCTGCTCCTGATGGGCAGGCAACGGTAGTCCATCTTGTGCATCTTGATAAATTTGAAGCGAACTAGAAAGGCGTTGAAAAGATGTCTTCTTCACGGCGACAATGCAACAGTGACGTCATGTTGCTATTCATGATCACGTGCGTCACGTCAGCTTCGTAATGGTCATGTGATTGAAACTTGATCGTAAATAATTCATTCGAAAGTCATGAAAAAATTTTTGGTTTTTTGGTTGTTTTTCGTCCCCACATACCGGGCACCACTGTTGCAAGGTGGTTTGGTCTGAACAATGTTCCATGTGATATGAATAAAACAATTATAAATTTCTGGCCATTGTTTTTTCTTTGATATGTTAGTTTTTTTATTCAGTGATAGTGCATCGTGCCTTCGATGGAAGATTAAGCGAATGCGGGGGTGGAAGATTCCAAACAATACTTGAACCTTGGAATACGATTGATTTGATAAGTCATTTCATTGAGTCCATACATTTAATTCACAGTTGTACACACAGGATGATCATTTCAAATAGGAGTAGAACATAAGTCCATATAAGTCATGCATAAATTAATCAATAACGTAGACTGCTGGTTTACGTGTCAATGTCCGTTTAAGGATACAATGCAGTATTGTCGTCAGAACATCACAGCTATATGCACGCGCAGCTAGACATGGCTACCTGCCGACAGTGAGACTGCGAGTCTGAATATATTCATACGAATTTGACGATTATTCTTCTCCTTCTGAGAATTCTAGTTAAATACTAACCTCCATAAATTTCCCTCTCATATAGAGTTCTAGGACTGACCCTGGTCCATCAAAAAATGCATATATAAATGGCTATATCATGCCATTGAATTGGAAGGTTAGAAAAAAAACGCAGCTATTCAGCTTGGCGGTCAAGTAACAAAGGGTAGCGTTTCTTAGTTACCGACTGTGACCCAAACAACGCTATACACGTCATAATCGATCGTGTATGGAGCGTTCAGTAATTGAAACATCTATCGCAATATATTAAATGCCTTAACCTTTTACAATTGCCCTTCTGATAACCCTTTAGCAGTCACGTTAATATCATATAAACCCGTAACAATTGCTCAAATGTACAATTCCCAAAAAAATTGAGTCTTATCAAAATCCGACCCAACATTTTTCCAATTCCGTAAAAAAAATTAACCACCCCCATTACATTACAACAATAAGTACGATTGTCCTAAAGAAAAACTTGGCGGTCCAATTCTCCATGCTAAAAACTACCACCACGGAACCAAGCACTCAACACTACTCAAATGCAATCACGCAAATCTACCATCCACCTACGCCCTACTACCAATCCCCCCCTACACAATAAAATGGACGGTAGATTCACACACATCTGATCCGCCATAGCCACCCAAATGCGACCCCCCATCCTCTCGCCGCCCATCACCCCAATAGGAATTAAGCTCACCACTAATCCCTTAAAATCCAATTTTCCATGGGGTCCATTTCCCATCCAACCCCAATTTCACCATACAATCCATTAACAAACAAACCAATGCGTGTAATGTAGAAAAACCCAAAAAACAATTAAGTGAGAAGAAACTCGTTCAACCAAATATTCGAAGACAAGTTGTTACCCATCCGTCCTCTCAGTTGTGGATCTATGACAGTTAAGTCGTTAGTGAAAACTCCACCAACCCACCTTTCCCTCACGGCACAAAACCCACCCAACCTTTGATCAATAGGGGTACATTACCTAACACCCTCCATTAGGTAATACTTTCGTGGCCGACATATCAAAAAAATTTTCTAACACCCCTTTCTTTTTACATACAACCTCCAAACCTTTTTGTGCTCTGTTACCCTTCATCTTCCACCCTCACATTTCATTTTATTGATCAACCAATTCAATTGATATCACCATCACCCCCTAACTACACAATTAAATATACTCAACGCCCGTTATGGTAACCATCTACGAATACCATAAAGCATTCCTTTTAAATAATAAACCAGTTAATAGATCATACATTTTTACGTTGAAAGCTAATTCGGATCTATCTACTGCAGCTTAACCAGCAAGTTAATCGCCAAAACCCTCACAAAGCAGGTACCCCCTACGACAGTTAACAACCTAAAAACTCACTCTTTTACATTTACCATAAATACCGTGCCCAGAACATACCAACCATGCGGAAATAATTCATAAGTTCACATAGGTATCCAAGGAGTAATTAGTGACAATAAACGCAAAATCCCTATTCGTGTTATGAGGATCGGTGTATATAAATCACTTCTTCGTAGAGATTCAAGACGAATACAACCTGGTACTCAAATCATCCCATAAAACTGCAAACACAGAATTTGTAGACAAATTAATGTATTAGATTATGTAATGGATTCTTACCCTAATGTAAATCACTTCAGGCAAACTAGCCTAATAAAATTTTACTTAACATTAATCCATATTTTTATAACGTAAGGGCCGAATACTCAAGAACTATTAAAATTTTTTACGTAACTCTTAGTATTAGTTTTACCTACATGTCGTCATACAGGGTGACAACGCCCAATTACGCTATACAACTTGTAATGTGCTGTTCACTACTCTCTGGACCCTTTTTCCACCATACGGAAGTTGAAAAAACACCTTCTTTAGCCCATCAATCCACCACCCGACAACAAACATCACCCTTCTCAAACTAAGGGGGGTAACAAGATGCCCATTTCTAACCCAAACGTTCACCCCACGTTAACCGGTTGACATCTCATCAAATTTAGTGACTACAATATATATCTAAAAACATACCTGTCATCCAACCTAAAATACAACTCTTACTTTAATTGCATCCAAAATCCATTTCAACGCTCTAACACCCCAGAAAAAGCAGACCACAACGAGTGTAATATTCACATGATCAACAATAACCTGACCCATCACACAAACCCAAAAAAATAACACCATAATGCATCACATCCATAAACAGGGCTCGCAGAGTGCACCTAGTAACCCGAACATTTGATTAAAGTCAAACCCCCTACTCCGAAATTTTCCGAAACCCCTCTCCAACCACATTATCGAACAACCGCACATTAACACATCTTCCATACAGCACAAATATTAATCCCCCTTGGTAAACATTCCACCCCACCCTCATTTGCTAAAGGTAACCCAGAAAGACAACTAAACCAAAAAAAGAAAAAATTACCCAAACTATACATTCCTACTTATATTTTCACGTAAAATCCCCTACCACACTAATCCACCAACCTACCTCCCCATACAAGATTAAAACTAAAACCCGGCTCATACGAACACAGACCACAAACCAGAAACCAATAACCTAAAAATAAAACACACCACAAAGAGATTCAAAAACACCCAAACCCCCCACCTATCCCACAAATACCAACTCATCCACCCCCACAAATACCCCCCCCAAAACACCTATCCCACACCCAAACCCACCACTCAAACACCCCATAAAAAGCCCACACACACCACTCACCCCCTCCACCCCCCCTCATCCACACCACCAAAATCTTACCCACCCCCCCCCCACACCCCCCACCAACCACCAACCCCCCCCCCCCCCAAACCCCCCCCACCCCCCCCCCCCCCCCC
>JAMPIV010022451.1:195000-204313 GCA_024509875.1 Oreohelix idahoensis | reverse complement strand
ACCTTCTTCTTCTTCTTCTTTCCTTCTTCTTCTTCTTCTTCTTCTTCTTCTTCTTCTTCTTCTTCTTCTTCTTCTTCTTCTTCTTCTTCTTCTTCTTCTTCTTCTTTTATTCTTCTTCTTCTTCTTCTTCTTCTTCTTCTTCTTCTTCTTCTTCTTCTTCTTCTTCTTCTTCTTCTTCTTCTTCTTCTTCTTCTTCTTCTTCTTCTTTTCTTACTCCTTCTTCTTCTTCTTCTTCTCTAGCTATACTTTCCATTTTTTCTTCTTCTTCTATCCTTCTTCTTCTTCTTCCTACTTCTTTTCTTTCTTTCTTTTCTTCTTCTTCATATCTTCTTCCTTCTTCTCTTCACTTCATCGTTCTTACATATTCTTCTTCTTCTTCCTCTTCTTCTTGAACTTCTTTGTTTTCTTTCTTCTTCTTCTTCTTCTTCTTCTTCTTCTTCTTCTTCTTCTTCTTCTTCTTCTTCTTCTTCTTCTTCTTCTTCTTCTTCTTCTTCTTCTTCTTCTTCTTCTTCTTCTTCTTCTTCTTCGTTCACCCTCAGCTGTCAACTTGAATAAGTTCAAAGAATGTAGTGGTCAGCCTGAGGCTGTTGATATCTCCGTAGATTTTCTCCAGGAATGGTACTGGTGATGGCCATATGCATTTTCTCTGTTCCTCATATGTTGGGCACCTTTGAAGCAGATGTTCGGCAGTCATTTTATCGGTGCCACAGTCACACTCATCAGCAGTTCCTATCTTTAATTTGTTGAATAGATGATATTTCAATCTGTTATGACCTGTGTGAAGTCTGACGATTACCACTTGTTCACTTCTGCTGAGCTGGTAATACGGATCATATTTTGTGTGGCCTGGATGCTCTTCTTCCCACTTGTGCCTGTACCTGCGCTTGACAAAACTCTTGGCCTCCTCATAAGTTATGTTTGTGTCAAGTTGAGGAAGCTTTCCCTCTTCCTTTGCCAATCTATCAGCCTCTTCATTTCCAGGGATGGTGCAGTGAGAAGGGGTCCACTGTATCACGACTCTTTTGTATTGCTAACATAGTCTGTGAAGTGTTACTCTTAGGTCATCCAGCTCAGCATTACTTTAACTTTTCAGCGTTGTAATCACTGACAGTGCATCTGAAAAGATAGCTACTGGTCTCTCTGAGCTTTTTTCTGTCATTAGAATTTCTGATGCAGTTTTTAGGGCCTCTGCCTCTGCTCTGAAGTTACTTGAAAATTTCCCTGTTGCGACTGCTATCATTTTTTTTTTGTGCCATTGCTTAAGCTCAGGAAGACTCCTCCACCCCCATCTTCTGTTGCATTGGTTGCTGATCCATCTGTGTATGCATAGATCCACGTGTTGCTTGGGTAATGTTTCTCTATATTTTGTGGTTAGGACTCTCCTTTCTGTTTCATTTTGGCTGCTCTTTCTCTCAATACCAGTAACGTTTTCTATCATTTCAGGGAAGCACTGTTGTTTCCAAATTGGTAGCTTGTGTGCATTACATATTGGCGTAGCTGTTGATATTGCGTTTATAGGGTCTGCTCTCATCTTTGATTTGACTGTCTCTACAAAGTTGCTTCGCTTCGGTCTTCCCCATCCAAGTCCATTTATTCTCTGGTGCATTGGGTGGTCTATCAGCCTCCTGAATTTATCGGCTTGTTGCTGGGCTCTGCTGTCTCTTCTATCTCCCATAGGCTGGAGATGAGTAATCTTTTCCAACTCGTCAATGAGTTTAAAGCTTGAAAACTTACATTAATTTTAAAGCGAAATATGTTTATAGGGACATTTACACTGCTTTGAAAATGTAAGTATTATACTTAGAATGTACATCATTTCTTTCATCTTCCCCTCCCTGCTCCATAGGGAACCTGGAACTACTTTATACTGTTAGTTCTCTGCACGAAACAAAATTCTTCACTGTAGCAAGGTCTGGTATCTTGGCGAGCGATTTCCCGAGTGAAATAGCTTGAGAAAATGGTCAGATTAAATTCACTGCCTTCCCATGCCTTTATTATGCGCGCCTCAAAGGATCAGCCTATCTGATTTGAATATGTTGCATGACTCAGCTAATGCAAAATTTCAAACATTACTCTTTCTGAAAATGGGCTGTACACATCCGCTTGCCCTTGTGTACAAACTTACGAACATGTCGGTAAACTCATATAACAACGTGTTCCCCATGTAATCATTACATTTATCAGAAAGTAATCTCTTATCTGTGTCTTCCATCAGTTGTCTCCCCGTATTTTAGCTTTGGTAATGAGCGCACCCGTGTCTTATCAGTCTTATCAGTGATTAAGCACCGCGTTTTGGCGATTTACGTGTTAATCTGTGTTCTGATATCGCTGCGCCCACGATAGCCAACATGGTTATTTCGCTGCCACTCCTTGCAACGCAGGGAGAAATGGATAACAACCAGACAGATCTATTTATCCCTGAGAAGGATGTAAAAGGGAAAATACATAATATCTGCTACACATAGCAGAAAAAGATAGAAAGAAATCGCGAAAAATGAAAGCAAACAATAAAATCAGTACCACAAATGTATCGATACTGCCGGAATGAAACAAAGATCTATAGGGGCCGCCCCGTTCTGTCACATTAAGGTTGCAAGGTCAACACTGTTGTAAGCATCCTCTAGGTCAATTACCACAGCCACCGTTTCTTGTTTACCGTGGAAACCCTCATATACATCGTACGCAAATGTTCCAGCGTTGCCCCATGTTACTTTTATTGGCCTATAATTGCCCAGGGTTTCAGGGAGGATGTGTGCATCAAGGTGCTTCATTAATTGTCTCACCACTATCTTCTCAAGTAATTTGCTGTAGACATTCTGCAATGTGATGATTTGATAGCTGCTAAGCAGTGTGAGTCTTTACCAGGTTTAGGAAGTGGCCGTAGGTAGCTATGTAGCCAGTCTTCCGGTACCTTAGCATTCTGTATACTGGTGTTGAAATCCATCACTACATTCATAATGCCTCTGTCATCAAGCTCTTTGGTGTGTTGATACCGATACCATCAAGACCCGGAGCAGTGTTTCTTCTTGATTTTAAAGTATACATAACGTCCTCGTCAGACATGAGGTCGAAATACTGTATATATCGCCTCTGATGCCCTTTTCAAGTACACGGCTCTTAATCTTTTGACGGGCAGCTTTATCACCTTTATCTGTCTGAGTGATATACCGACTGAGTGATGCACATCCTTTTTCTTCATTGGTCTTCAGACTTATTCCCGCGGAGCTCAGAATATTAGGTATGGGTTGTTGCTCCTTTGGTGAAAGGATTTCTGTCTTTTTCCTGGCATTTTGAAGCAATGTATGTAGAGGGCTATTACAGTCATTTGAGCCTGCAGGGTACTTAAAAGTCTGTTTAAGTCTCCTGTGTCTGGTTGCCCTCCCTTTTTGCAATGAGGACTACGCAAGGTAGATGATCACTTTCCTGTGCTCCTAGTACATTCCAACGTGCAAGGGAGGCGGCAGCATTAGAAATCAATGCCAGATCTTTGACGCCGTCAGTAACCCCAGGTCTAGTTACCAGTCTTGTTGTGCGTCCATCATTCAAGATGGTTAAGGAAAGCCACGCTGGTGTAATGGTTACCACGCTGCACTGGCGATCGGGTGATCCAGGTTCGAGCCCTGGCGAAGACATTTGAAGGAGTGTCGTCACCGGGACTTGGACTGGAATAATTCGAGCCCTGGCGAAGACATCTGAAGGAGTGTCGTCGACCAGGGACTGGAATAACCTGAACGGCTCCTGAGCCGACCCAGCTGTAATGGTAAAGGTAAAGGATCCCGTTACACGCCCATTGAGGCGTATTGGGAATATGGTGTTAGGCCCATATTTTCTTGACCATCGGCACACTATGGGTGATGTGGTCAGCATCACGCCAGCCGCCTTAACCTTCCCAGAGTTGCTCTGGTGCCCAATTGGAGCTGGGTCGACTTAGGTGCCGTTTGCATCCTAAAAAATCCCACCTCATCTGGGGATCGAACCATAGACCACTGAGCTAGGAAGCCAGTGCACTAACCACTATGCTACCGCGGCTCCCCAGCTGTAATGGGTACCTCCGAAATCGGCGAGTATCTGCCTGAATGGCGAGAGGACACCTATCATTGTACAGGAAAAAAAGGGATACTCACGTAAAATCAGTCTCAGGTTAGACATGTTAACCGGAGATTTCGACTCGAGTAACAGCGGGCGTACGTTAAAAAAAAAAAAAAAGATGATTAAGTTTGTGTTCCGAGCCGCAGTAGCACAGTGGTTAGCGCACTGGCTTCCTAGCTCGGTGGTCCATGGTTCGATCTCCAGTTGAGGTGGGATTTTTTTAGAGTGCAAACGGCTCCGGGGTCGACCCGGTCTCATGAATTGTGTACCAGAGCAACTCTGGGAAGGTTAAGGCGGCCGGCGTGATGCTGACAACATCACCCCTAGTGAGCCGATGGCCAAGAAAATATGGGCGGCATATTCCCAAAATGTCTCAACGGGCGTGTAACGGGATCCTTTCTCTTTTTTAAGTTTGTGTTCAGTGTGGCGGGAACAGTGCTGAGTTCACGGCACCATTTCTAGTGCTATGTGGTGGGGAACGTGAGGTGGAGTGATTCACGGTACCATTTCTAGTAATATGTGACAGTGGGTGTGATTTATTTATTAATAGCTGTCCCTTTACTTTTGTTTATATATTCCAAGTTTGAGGCTTAAAGTCCGCCAGAGGTTGTTCTTTCTTGGTTATTGTCTAATTGGTTTTCAGGTTCGTTCGTTCCTCTTGTAAGATGTTACATTAGGAGATAATAGTGGTGAGACATATTTCAACCTTGTACATTACACCAAATCTCTCCAACTGACAAGTAATCCAATTAACAGCCTTGATAGTTAAAAATGAATTTTTATTTGAACAGAACTGTTAGAAAATCAACTGTCAATATTACAACACAGGTTCATGTATTCATTTCAAGGCATCCTCAGTTTTCAATGTGTATGATGAATCTTCATTCTTTTACTTCTATCCAAGGCGGTTTATAAAATTCCTCTGTGTTATCAAAATCCTCCAAGTTCTTAGTGATAATTATCTCATAGTTGGGCACTTCGTTTGAAGGTTGCCTTACAATATTTATTTCTTCCTTTAACAGCTTCATTTATTTTCAAGTATCATTGCGAAACACTGAGCTGAAATAAAAACAATATAAATCATTGGAACTACTTACGTAGATGAATCACTTAAGAAAACATCTGCATGTGCAGATTATGCACAAATAAAAACATCTCTTCCTGCGTCTGCATGTATCGATTCTTGTTGAATACCTCAACGTAGGAGCAAGACGGTCACAAATACGTCTTAACGCAATGCTCAACTCCGTACAACTAACTTTCAGAATCTTAGCTTTAAGCCGGCTTCTAGTAGTGCGCGCTGCTGGCCACTTTTCATTGGTCAAAGCTTTTTTCTATTCATTTATTTATTGGTCATTCTATCATGTTATTTTACAGGGAGTGAGGCCATTCCTATCTACGTCACTAATCTCCATGGCAACTCCCGCCGAATACTGGCGTGGGTTATGTCAAAACTGACATAGTTAATTTCACCTCACTTCACCCTGCACTCAGTGTGTCTCGGGCTTTTTTATATTTGTTTCTATTTTTTTATTTGTAAAAAATCTTGCTTGCTTCTTCTCTATAATAGTGAATGATAGTTCTATTATTTTATTATGATTAGACTCTAGCACGAATAAATGCTATGGTAGTAGGTCATACGGCCACATCAGTAATGCCAGACCCAAGGCCATACCTTGTCTATTGTCCGTGTTGTTACCTTACTTCTTAGACCGGGCACTGAATTCGCCAGCAATTAAACACCTTTTGTTAGGTTAATTGGACAAATCTATCAGGAAATCCCAACTACCCTCTTCAGGAAGGTGGTCTACATGAGCATACAAATTGTAGACTCGCCATTCCTGATCGCTTATATTCACCGTAATCCCCTGCAATTCTTTATCCTCACTATTGTGGGAACTTGTATCCAGCCATGTATGAGGAAGTTCATGTTTGACATACATAGCTTGCCCTCGTCTGCCAGGCCCATACGGATTACTATAACATTTGTAGCCTGGACAATTAATATCGCTAGTCACTTTTAAATTTGTCTACTGGATCAAGAGGATGTCAAAATCATAGATGATTTTCTGTAACTGCTGCCCGTTGACTGGTGCTTCGGTAGTTCCAGTGCCGTTATGCTATACGCAAATATTTCAGTGACAGCCTATCGGATCCCCCTATCCTATTTCTTTCTGAATTTTCTCTTGCCAGCTTGTCCTCTTCTCTTCTCTCTCCTATCTCTCGTTCTGCATTCATATTTTTTCGTTTTATTTGCCAAAGGTATCAACTGCCTGGCTGGAGTCTTGAACAATTTATATGCATGTCTGCCCTTCGGGCCCATCCCACGCCACTGTCCATTCGTCAGTTATTATTCTTTCAATTCAGCTTTTGATCTCTGCTTTCCTCATCATCACATTTATTTGGAACAACAGAGAAAACCAATATTAGATTATTTACAGGCATGCAATTCATCCATAACTGTGGAACAGCGTTGAGAATAGACAGACCAGGAGAATTGTACAATAAAATAAAACAGTATATAATAAGAACTAAAACTAATATATAAGGATCAATGATGGTGTGAGGAAAAGGGGTAGTCTGATGGGGTGCTTGTATGGATGATGGCAGACAACTTTTGGATTTGATGTAATCTCGGACACCCATTGGCTTTCTCACCCCTTTTCACCTTGTTAACAACAGGGCAGTTATGAGAGACTTCATTTTAGTTTTTTTTATTTTATTCGTTTGTTGTTTATTTTTATTGTTTCTTTGAAATGGGAGGTCACACACAAAGACAGTCACACAAAATTTGGTTTTGTTATTGTTGTTTGCGTTCGCTCTTATCCATATCTCTATTTTACAATTCTGGCAGTTAGTTTTGAGCGGTAAGTACGTTGGTCGTAGTTTACAGCAATGCTGTGATATCTGCGCCTTTCGGCCCGACACATCCGATTTCAGCAAGCAATTTTTACGGGTTTGCTTCCCTGCCACCTCACGCCTATATGTATGCTATACCTCTTGTCCATACAATAGTTCAGTGAGTTGATTGCACCAGTGAGCGTCATTGAAGCTGAGACGTAACTGTGCTTCTTTAAGCGCCAAACACGGCGCATAAGGCAGAAACCAGTGCTCTCCAGGTTGTTCGTTGTGATGCCACTCCTCTTAGCTCTTGCACATTATTTAGGCCCAACGTTCTTCCTTCTCTTATTATTGTTCTTCTGAGTGTTTCTTTTGGTCTTCCTTTTTTCCGCTTACCCTCAGGAACCCAAGTGAGCGCCTGTATGGTATTCTGTTGTTTTGCATTCGTAGGACATGACCGATATATGACCATCGTCTTTTCCTTATATAGTCGGAGACATATTTCTGCCTAGAGTCTTCTCTTATTTGTCGATTAGTCTTGAATTCTTTCCAACTGATGTTCATGAGTTTTCTAAGACATTTGTTCTCGAATGTATTCAGCTTGTTCTCCAATGATTTTGTTATTTTGTTATCTTCTATTAGGCTTAGACAAACAAATCGGCACAACTGTGCCTTTCTAATCTGTGCTAATAGTTTGTTTTTGTTTTTTAAATGATGAAAAAATTTCCCGTTATACATCTGATGAGTTATGATTAGGATATATAGTATAGATCAAGTTGCGATAATCTTCAGCGGTTCATGTTCCCACCCGCATCCCATTTTTTATATACATTTACATTAGCTCTCACTTTCAGTTATCGACTATTGTTGTACGTCTTGTCCCTGATGAAGACCTAGTAGTTGTAACGAAGGTCGTTGCTTTGTCCTTGATCTAAGCAGAACTCGCAAACTAGCTATTGTTGTTCAGCTCACTAACTTGTCACGTACGGTATGTCACTACACACACAACCATTTTCCGGTTCGGCCTTATCAAGAATTAGGCAGCGTCCACATTCACAGCCTAAGGCATTACACACTCATTATCTGGCTTGATGAAGAACCAAAAAAGAAATAAAAAAATAAACCTTTCCCCACTCCTCCCAACCTTTTGTTTCCACAAAGCAACCTTTAAAACCCGACACGGAAAATAAGTAACATCTGTTTCCGATCGTAGTGTGTAGTGTGCAGACCATGAACTTTGGCCTCTACTTGTCAACAACGTACTGGTGGTAGTCTTATCAGACAGAGGCGTCGGGTCGGAGACAACGCTTTCGTAGGCCACATCACTTAAACCTGCAGAGATGTCGGACATCAACTTAACTGCTGTTCTGTATGAAAAAGATGATTTGCGTTTGGTAAGTAGGCCTATCTGTTAGTGCTTACAAACAAAATATTTTTACTGTAAAAGTAAGTAGCTATACACCTGCTAGCTGTGTCTTCTTTGATCACAGTTCTGGAACACTGGAGTATTATTTAATATCTCTGTTAAGGTTTTGAAAGTTACGTCTAATTTTACGAAATCGAATAATGCCACAAAACCCTCATCTGTGCAGTGCGTAGTTCAAAGCCCGTAGATCAGTACATGAATCACTGGCTCAGGGCCGGATTAAGCTAGTACGGGGCCTGTAGCATATGTTAAAAAAGAGGCTCTATATTTAAAAAAAAACAATAAAACAACACAAATATATTTGAACACATACATTTTTAATTTGCATAGTAATTATCATTATCAAAAGTAACAACAAAGTCAACATTATTGTTTAAATATTAATCTTTCTACATTTAGCATGAGCAAATTTGTTGATGATATAGGATGTATCAATTTCACGCAAAAGTTTATGTTCAATGCTCATTAGTGTGAGATTGTTCAATCTCTTTTGAAAATGAAAAGGCGCTAAAGATGGCATAAATCACAAGATCATTGGTTTAACGCTCGTATTAGAAGATGACCAAAAAATTAATTACCATATGCTACTTTTGCTACTACGTTAATCCGGCTCTGCACTGGCTGTTCTTTGATAGCCTAAACAAAGATAGATGTGGACTCACTTTCTAATTCAGCGACTTAATAGTGTCGAATTTTGAAGCAATAGCCTGGCTGGGATTTCATTTTCCAGTTCATTGATTTCCCTCTTTGCTCGTTATGGAGCCAATAGTGCCGCTGACCCCTTTGCAGGAAATCTGTATCAAACAATTTAGGGCCTTTGTGCTTTTTCCATCGATGGTTTCATTAGCTATTTGTCTTCCCATAGACCGCTATTTGTTGTACATGATAAGGTTTTGCCAGCCACAAGCACAATCTAAAATTAGTCACCTGTCACTACATGACTTGGGGAACACTAGT
>JAMPIV010022451.1:0-177500 GCA_024509875.1 Oreohelix idahoensis | reverse complement strand
TTTAGGGTCTGGTTTTACACCATTCTGGGTGTACAGCAATCCAAAAAATTGTATCTCCGTTGCCTTAATTGTACACTTTTTGCTGTTGAATGTTAGCCCATTGACCTGTGCTACATGCATCAAGTTAATCAAGTTACAGTCGTGTTCTTGTTCTGACCTGCCGCAGACTACAATGTCATCCGCAATAGCCACTGTACCAGAACATTGCTCAACAATGTTGTCAATCTTCTGTTGAAAGATGTCTTGTGATACATTCAAACCAAATGGGAGTCTCTTGAAACAATATCTGCCGAATGGTGTTCGAAAAGTTGTAAGGAGTTGACTTTCCTCTGCTATCTCAACACTCCAGTATCCGTGTACAGCATCTAGTTTGGAAAAATATTTGGCATTGTGGAATCTGTGAGTTATCTCTTCCACTGTATGCATTTTGTGTGGACAGCGCTTTAGACTGTTGTTTAAGTGTTTTGGGTCAAGGCAAACCCGAAGAGAACCATCCTGCTTCAGAACGGTTGTGATACTACTACACCAATCAGAATGCTCTTCAACCTTTCTAATAACATCATTCTGCACCATCTTTTCTAGTTCTGTGGCAAGTTTCTGTTTAACATGTATAGGATACTTTCTAGGTGGGTCTATCTTTGGCTCAGCGTTGTCTTTTAAAAAGAATCTTGCCTTCCCTGGAAGTTTGCCTATTCTGTCGAACTGTTCTGGGAATCGCTGTTTAAGGTCATCTACTCCAGTGACGTGTAGAGTAAGATGTTCTTTTTTGTCAGCTTTAATGTTGTTAATAGTTACCACACTCAGCTTTTCGCACATTGGTAAACCAAAATTGCAGGTCCTTCAACATCTACCAAGTAAAATGTTGACGATGTCCATTCAGAGTCTCTGTATAAACATTCAAGTGTTACTGCTCCGAAACAGTCTATACTTGTTCCATTGTAAGCTCTTAGCTTTGTCCTGCCACTCCTACTTTTTACATCCCTTGTGGGAAATCCTTGCTCGTCCACCTTGTCAGGCATGATCTGTCTGAATATTCTTAAGGGTAGAGTGTTACCTTGGGCACCTGTGTCTATCTTGAACCGAATATATCTTTCTTTGTGCCTTTTAATTCCTGGTATTCGGAATTGTACCTTGCAGAAAGCCTGCGTTCTCTTTGGTTCATTACTGAAAGTTAGTATCTTCACAGTATCAAATGTGGAAGGATCACTTTCTTCACTGGAGTCAAGGTCCTCAGTCATCATAAAGTGTGTTTGTTTTGATGACTCTCTGCTGTGAAGGTTGTGTTGAGCACTGTCTTGTTTCCTCTTGAAACATAATTTTATCCAGTGGCCCCTCTTTCTGCAGTAATGACATGTAGAGTCTTTAGCTGGACAGTGGTTTTGTATGTGGTTTAGGCCACAACATTTACACATAGCACCTCTGCTTGTGTTGTGTTTTTCTTGTTGCTTCGAACCAGTTGCTTTGTTGTGTTTGGGTTTATAGCTTTTCACTGCATCCACCTGGGCTGCTAATGTACCTTGCTGAATTTGTTTAATGTTTAGTGATTGTGCCTCGTGTTTCCTGCCTTCATCCAGAAGTTGTTGTAAA
The DNA here is from genome assembly GCA_024509875.1 of Oreohelix idahoensis. Lineage (NCBI taxonomy): Eukaryota > Metazoa > Mollusca > Gastropoda > Stylommatophora > Oreohelicidae > Oreohelix > Oreohelix idahoensis. The sequence continues at coordinate 175,913 of JAMPIV010022451.1, read as the reverse complement.
GTTAGTGTATCACTCTGGCTCAGTATCCATTTCTGGAACTCTGGCATTGGTGTGCTGAGAAGGATCTGTTCGATAATTCGCTCTTTTTCTTCTTCTTTGTTAAATTTGCATACACTTGTTTTCTCCTTGATGCGAGTGAAAAAATCATCTAGATTTTCACCAGGTTTCTGTCGCAGGTGGTGAAGTTCTAATCTTGCCGCTCTAAAGTTCGTGTGCTTTATTATCAGACGTTTTTCAAATTCGTCCAATATGGCTGCGGGGTCTGTCGCCGACTCCACAGGCATGGCGGTAGCAAAACTGTTGTAAATTTTCAAACCTTCATCGTCCAATGCTTCTAGGATATATGGAGTTAGGGTTTGTCCTTCCAGACCAGTGGTCTTGGAATATAGATCTATGCATTGGCGCCATAACAAGAAAGCTTCACTCTTATCATCTTTACCGGCGAATCTCATTTGCGGTGCGTTGCGATATTGTTTCGCCGCCATGGCTGACCTCGATGACGAAAATTAGCCGAATACTGTACTCACGTGTTATCGTGTAGCTGTTTTTTTTTTTTTTTTTTTTTTTTGCGTCAGTCCGGTATCGACCGCTGCCACCATGTAATGTTATGATGTATGTATATAAGCATTACCTCGTCATCTACACAAGCACACACATGTTTCAGAAGGCACTCAGTAAAAGCATGTTCAGTTTGTAGCCATGTTTTATTTACAGGATAGTACATGTCAAGATTCGCATTATATTACAATGTGTGGTTCGTACTTTAATGTATTCATATTACACCATAAACCAAAAATTTAAAGTTCACGGGCCATTCATGATAAAGAAATTATTTAAAATAAAAGCTCAGTGAAAAATAGATAAAAATCAAAGAATGTGAAGTGAAAAAAAAAAATTATAATGAGCATTGAATTTCTATTGAAATAATTTTAGTTTTATTCTTATGTCCTAATAGAAAGTTTGGGGGTGTGGATTTTCTTTAACCAGGGTCTTTGTCGTGGTTGAGTAAAGTGTAGAGTATTTGTCGAGTTGGACAATAGTAGTGACGGTGTACTCTCCATAGAAAAAAAAAAAAAAAAGCGAGTTGCGTGATACTGTGGTTTCCGGTGCGCCTTCTGGCCCAGTATCTACGACTTTAGCACCTGTTCAACGGGAGAGTGGGCTCATCCCTAATCTGTTTAAGTTCCCAGTAGTAGACTATTCGCAAGCAGCCTGGGGGTGTCACTGCTCTGCGCGGACCTTGTTTACCGAGGCGGCGTCCGAGCTCGTATGGTAAAAATATGGTTGCGTTATCTTCAAAATAGCCCTGTCTTTCCCATGGCTTTTCTGCCATCCTGCAACTTTGAGTTAGGGAGTTCTGAGCTCCAGTCTCTTTCCCAGGCATTTTATCCTGGTCTGGCACACATACAGAGGACCCCACTTCTGGTTCTAAGTTAGCAGTTGGGGATAGGTGGGGTAGCACACTGTGCATTCCCCGTAATCCAGGGGGCTCTCCAACTATGCAGAGCTTGCACAATGCTGTGCTCTGGTTCTGGGCTCTCCCAAGGAATCCTCACGTCCACAATAGTAGTGAAATCGACAAGGTATAGTGGACTGACAGAGTTATAAATTACACTTTAGATGAGGTGTAAATAGGAGATGGACTTGAGACAACCTGGAAGAAGATTTATTCAAATGATCTCTCTCTCCAGGCCTCAACTCACTTTTACTGTCTAAGCATCTCCTGCTCTCACTCTTTTCTCTTATCATACATAGAGATTCTAGTAAAGAGCTAAAAATGTAAATATGGATCGAAGGGTCGTGAACAGCGCGTTAATAAATGAGTAAACTTTATTAAATAAAGACAAGAATGAAAATAATGCATCTCATCATAACATCATAAATGACATCAAAAAATCATCAGCAATCTCAATAATCATCAATAGTCATCAAAATCATCAATAGTCATCAAAATTATCAATAGTCATCAAATACGCAAAATACACCAACAAACACACACACAGACCACCGACATGAACCTGTAGAACACAGAGAGATAAATAATCGAGTGGCAGTCCTTCCGTTTTCGGGGACCAATGGAAATAGTCCAGACAGTGTCTTATATGTAGATCCTTCGTGAGGGACTAAGCCTACAAAACTGTCCTTGTTGGTACTAAACGTTGGTGACTCTCCCCTACTGGCGCGAGTTGGGCTGGAAGACTCTATTTACCTCCTGTTTACCAAAATGAATAAACTGCGTGTCAGTCCTTCCGCTTTCGGGGACCAGATGAAATTGTCCAGACAGTGTCTTATATGTAGATCCTTCGTGAGGGACTAAGCCTACAAAACTGTCCATGTTGGTACTAAACGTTGGTGACTCTCCCCTACTGGCGCGAGTTGGGCTGGAAGACTCTATTTACCTCCTGTTTACCAAAATGCATAAACTGCGTGTCAGTCCTTCCGCTTTCGGGGACCAGATGAAATAGTCAAGACAGTGTCTTATATGTAGATCCTTCGTGAGGGACTAAGCCTACAAAACTGTCCTTGTTGGTACTATCATTGGTGACTCCCCCCTACTGGCGCGAGGTGGGCTGGAAGACGCTGTTTATCTCCTGCTGAATAAATAAACAAACTGAACGGCAGCCTGTCCGCTTTAGTGGGACCCAATTGTACTAGCTCCAGGAAAGAGTCTTACGTGCAGATGTCCTTCAAAGCGATAGGATAAACTGCATACCTTCCCTTGTTGCTGCTGACCTTGGTGACCTCTTATCCCGTGAGTGGGCTGGAACCCTGTCTATCTTTGGCTGGCTGCTCCTAAGTGCGAGGTTCTACATAATCCAGAAATAACCATAGGACGAAGTCACTTGAGGACAACTGATCCCAAGGCGCTCTTATCAGGCGCTAGAATTGGCTTAAAATCCGGTTTTTGCTGGTTGACTGTGGCTTGGCTGAGTGCCCCGTTTAGGCATACAGAGACTGATGAATTGAATTCTGCTATAGACATGCTGTGCTGTTTTGAGATTTTGGAAGCCGCAATGCCCTGACTGGTAATCCAATAGGCGAGTAGGGAACTACTACTGAAATAGACGTTTTCAGATTGTTGCGTTGGCTCATTTCACAATGCGTGAGCTGAACTCCCGTGAGAGGGAAATGGCGTTGACAAAGGGTTGTTGTTTCAGGTATGGCTGTGACACTCGTGGGGCTAGATATCCTCAGAATCCCTCTAGAACGAAGAGACGGTGACATTCTTCGTCTGACTGGAAACTAGACTAGAAATTCTGTATCCCCTGAAACTGAGACCAAAAAGAGACACCCTTTTACATCAAGCAAATAATAAATCACACTAACTTTATACAGAAAGTTTCGCTCCACTATGGGATTAAATTTATTGTAGTTATTGCTATGATAGTTTAGGGCTGTCTTTAACCATGTCTCCTGTTCCTTAAAAATATCAATTATCAACACGCGCCCGCATAGGCTTAATATCTATTGTACATCCATGTACCTGTCAGTAACATGTTCTAACAGCAAAATCTACTCCTCTTCTCCAAAATAAACATACAGCTGAATGGTTATGTTATTCATCTTACGACGTTAAGTGAATTTACATAAACAGATTACAGCAGGTGACATTACACAAATAAATCATATGTCCCCTTGGGGAAAAATTACCATTCCACAAATGAGTACATAGAAAATGCAATGTTCTCGCTATAATACAGTTGTGACTGAGTCATAAGGTAAAATGTTTTCTATGGCTGGTGGCTGCTCCTGTGAAAGTTATGGCTAGAGTCTAGCTACACAAGTAAGCATAAAATGATTCTCCCCAGCCACTAAAAATATCTATCAACAAGGAATAAGCGACTATCTCCCATAATTCAGTGTTTAAGTGAATAATCCACCTCTGACGTTATCTTACAGAAATGACAGTTAATGCCTATTCTTAACCCATGATAAGCATCTGTGGACTTATTATACGCCTAGTGAGTGTTTGTTTTTGTAAGTCTATCATTTAACCCATTATAAACCAAAAACAGCTTAAACACTACTTAATTAAGGCTGAATACGGCACAACACTATCACTGAAGTAAATTACTGGGAGAAGTCCTCACATTCCTATCAGATATATATATAAAACTCTGTAACATGAATATATCATATTATAAGATATGTCAACTCACCCCGAAAATGACTAGAGAAAGGCCTTAACATTTTAGTTCTGTTAAAGTCTGCCTAATTCTCATGATGGTCCATCTCGGGCCAGGATTATCTTCACGAGTGTGTTGGCTATTAAACCCGTCTACTCTTATAGATTACAAAGGACGCTCCCCCCGGACACCTGGCCTGAATATTTCTTCAGAGGTATCGGCGTAATGCGTAATACCGGGTAAGACAAAGGTTTCAGAAGCAACAACTTTGCGAAAATTCCCCCAGAGAGACAATCATAATATTATGTGCTCTTTGCTCATCTAAGGGCAAACAACCCACAAACTGACCGCGATTGTTATCTCCCCCATGAAACAGATCAAACTCGTTACCCAGGCCTCAAAGGGTACTAGCCGCTCGTGATCAAACGTTTTAAAGCGACCAGAGAAATTCTCCTGTTCGGACCACAGGGGCGTTTAGGTAACATTACGCTGCGCTGACCGTTTCTGACCAGTGGGGGATTTCCACTGAAAGCCTGAACGTAAACACCTCGGGTGGGGTTTGAGAAGGTAAAAACAATTGGGCCACACAGGTAGCAAAGCAAAGAGAAACAAAATGTCTAGGAAAACAGAACATTAAAGAGTAATAACATTGAGACGAGATGGAAAAATAAATTAAGTCACTGTCTACGTGACAAGTTGCCCCCTTTTTTTAAAGTTCGTGAAACACGGACTAAATGACAGTAATTTATCTATTCCATAGACGTCCATTACATGTCATTGGAACATCTTATACTCATAAGCCAAATTCGTTTCCCAAAACTCCAAAAAATGTGAGTGATGTAAAACTTATTACAATCACTTCACCCCACATCTGTCAGTACTAAGCTATTGAGAGGATTGGTTACTATCATCCGAATGAACACCCTCCCTTGGTACAAATGCAAGCTAGTAACTGACTATCTGTAGCTTCTTATCTCAGATTAAAGAGCTACTCCTGAAAAAAATATTAACCCTTAAAAATATTTTTTTTTTGACTTTTACAACAATAGTCGTCAGATTTGTCAACCAAAAAACTCAGCAGTGATACCATCAACCTTAACCAGCTGTCTCCTGCGTAGCAAGAACAATAAATGTAACTAAATATTTATGATTGCTGTGGAGAAAAAAACGCTGTTCCGACTTCCACCCAAAAGAAATAGTTCGATATGTCTAGGGGAAGGAAATTCCTATAATCTGCAGAACACTAAACTCTAAGAATCAAGATAGAATCTTGTGAGAGATTCATCCTCGGATCGAGCACATATTAAATGTCGTACTAGATGGGTTCTAGAATCTCGGACGGGCTCCCATTAATTGTCGTAGTTGAGTAAAGTGTAGAGTATTTGTCGAGTTGGACAATAGTAGTGAAATCGACAAGGGATAGTGGACTGACAGAGTTATAGATTACACTTTAGATAAGGTGTAAATAGGAGATGGACTTGAGACAACCTGGAAGAAGATTTATTCAAATGATCTCTCTCTCCAGGCCTCAACTCACTTTTACTGTCTAAGCATCTCCTGCTCTCACTCTTTTCTCTTATCATACATAGAGATTCTAGTAAAGAGCTAAAAATGTAAATATGGATCGAAGGGTCGTGAACAGCGCGTTAATAAATGAGTAAACTTTATTAAATAAAGACAAGCATGAAAATAATGCATCTCATCATAACATCATAAATGACATCAAAAAATCATCAGCAATCTCAATAATCATCAATAGTCATCAAAATCATCAATAGTCATCAAAATTATCAATAGTCGTCAAATACGCAAAATACACCAACAAACACACACACAGACCACCGACATGAACCTGTAGAACACAGAGAGATAAATAATCGAGTGGCAGTCCTTCCGTTTTCGGGGACCAGATGAAATAGTCCAGACAGTGTCTTATATGTAGATCCTTCGTGAGGGACTAAGATTACAAAACTGTCCTTGTTGGTACTAAACGTTGGTGACTCTCCCCTACTGGCGCGAGTTGGGCTGGAAGACTCTATTTACCTCCTGTTTACCAAAATGCATAAACTGCGTGTCAGTCAACTGACCAATACTGATATATAGGGGAACAACAGAAGTGAGTGCGTCATTAATAGGCTGAACTGCCCATGGTAAATTTCCGGTGTTATGTATAGAGGTTCGCACTAATGACCTGTCATTGAAACATCCTTTTTTGGGGGATGCGTAGATGGCAGGGAGGACAGTGTGATTCGCTTGCATAGCTAGGCGGTGTTGTCGCACGGAAGGTCCAGGGTTCAAATCCTGGGTAAGCCACTCATGTCTGTTGTTTTTCTGTTGTCTAGTGTTCTACTTCTTTATTTCCTACGAGTACCTTATAACATACCTTTATATTTGTTTCATATTAATTTAGTATAAATGACTGCTGTAGGCCAATTCTCCTACAAGTATAGCAAGTATACTTACCCTCTAAGATTTAAACAGGCCAGTCGACTTTAGTGAAGCAAGAGTTCCCGGTCAATGCAGGTAAGCATAAATCAATCTTGACAGCCCTCTCTTCTCCAGTATGTCGTCTAGCTGGCTTCGTGTTGGTGTGTGTGTGTGAGTTTGAATACAACTCGCCCGTATATATAGGTAGATGAGGTAACTTTTACTGCTTAAGGAATGCTTTTGATTGCGTCTCGGCGTGGCAAGCTGATTGGTTATATGCGGTTTCGTACAATCCGTGACCCAGGCCGACTTCCGAAAAACAGGGCTTATGTCTAATTTTATTCTATCTGCCGCAATATTGGGAGGCAAGATGGCCGTGACCGAGACCCGAAATTTTAGGCTAAAGATTTTCCTGGCGTATACTTCGTGTAATTTATTCTGGCTCAGAGACTGGTGCACGTTGATTGGCTGGGGCAAATCTGTATCTCGACATAGTGTATTAACTAAGAAGTGGGGTTACACACACGTTTTACGACATAGCCCCATCCTTTCCTAGCTGTGACCTGTCATAGCTGACGTGTAAACCGCTGCTGTAGTTAATCGTTTCTCGTCTGTACTTCCAGAGTAATAGGGTGTCGACTTAAAAAAACAGCTCCTACATTGTCTCTTCCCGGAATGTAATTCACGGTAAAGGAATAAGACGCCAGAAGCAGACTCCACCTTAACAATCTCGAATTTAACTTTCTAGATGCTGCCAAGAATGTTAAAGACTGGTGATCGCTTTGGACAATGAAGTGTGTCCCATACAGGTAAGGTGAAAATTTGTCGATGGACCAAATTAGAGCCAAACATTCTTTCTCTATGGTCGAGTAATTCAACTCAGCTGCATTCAGCTTCCTACTGGCGTAGGCGACGGGTAAATGTTCCTCCGGTTCGACTTTTGATTGCTGCAAGAGAGTTGCACCAATACCTATACTGTTAGCGTCCGTCCTTAATACAAATTCCTGTGTGATATCGGGTAGCGTAAGAATGGGTTTGCTGGTGAGTTTTGCTTTTAGCTCTGTGTAAGCTTTTTCACAATCAGCATTCCATTGGATTTTGTCAGGCTGTCCTTTCTTCGTTAAGTTAGTTAATGGTGCGCACAGAGAGTTAAAGTGGGGTATGTACTTCTGATAGAACCCACATAATGACACGAATGATCTCACATCTTTCTTCGTTTGAGGTCTGGGTGCCTTCTTTAACTTCTCTATATTCTTTGGGTCAGGAGACATATGACCTGTAGAAATAGTGTGACCTAGGAATTCCAACTCCTTACAACCGATATAGCACTTGGTTGGACGTGCAGTCAATCCAGTGGCTCTCAGTCTGTCAAACAACACGGAGAGCGCTACTATATGCTCTTCAAATGTGTTTATAGCAACATCCATAAAGTTGGTGATATGGGGATTTTGTAGAGGTTCCAACAATTTCCTCATCATTCTTGAAAAGATACTTGGAGCATTTTTCAGTCCAAAGGGTAGTACATTAAACTCGTAGTGTCCGTCTGATGTACTAAATGCCAGCATTTTCCTAACTTCTGGTTTCACTGGTATTTGGTAGTATCCCTTGCTTAGATCTACCTTCGATAAATACCTAGCCTTACTCAGTGTAGAGAACAGCTGATTGGTGTCAGGTAATGGGTCCACCTGAGATTCTATGTTCGCATTTAGCTTCCTGTAGTCAATACATAACCTGTGTTCACCACTCGGTTTTCTTAATAGCACCACACTTGAGCTATAGGGAGAGTCTGACTTCGAGATAATTTTCTCCTTCAACAGATAATCAACTTCCTCCCTTAGTGCTTGGGCTTTCGCGTAGGGTATAGGGTATGTTCTCATGCATACTGGTGTAGGGTCAGTAACCTTTATGTCATACTCTAACAGATTCGTACGACTTGGCTTATCTGTGAGCACATCAGCTTGGGTTTCCAACACTTTCTGAACCATCGTCTTCTGCTCTGGAGTTAAATGTTCACTAATGTTTACTTGAACATAATCCTCTGTAGTTGTGAGTGGATATTCCATAGAGTGAAGTGGTTCACTGTGCATTTCTGTTGCAATTGCTAGGGTCATGATATGTGCAACTTCTGATGATTCCTTGTCATAGTATTTTTAAAGAAGATTGACATGATATACCTTCTCCTTTCCTTTCTTGTCAATCTTATAATTGGTCCTGGAAAGTTTTTCCAGTATGACATAGGGTCCCTGCCATCCAATCTGCAATTTATTATTGCTGCTTGGAAACAGTAATAACACCTTTTCACCCACCTCCAGTTCCCTATCCTTTGCTTTTTTGTTGTAGTACGCAGCATGCTTCCTCCTGGCCTGTCGTAAGTTATCATTGGCCAGTTTCCAACCTGCTTTCAATCGAGATGTCAACTCGTTGACGTACTGGTATGAGGAAGTCACTGTTTCCTCTGCTTTTTCATCAGTCCATGTCTTGAAGAACTTTCAACCACAGCAACATACATCCAGAAAACCGGACTTCTTGTGTAGACATTTCTAAACAACAGCGAACGAGAAGAAGAAGAAGAAGAAGAAGAAGATCAGTCCATGTCCGCAGCAATGCTTCCAGTGGACCTTTTATTGGTCTTCCAAACAACAATGTCTTCTTTTCTTTGATCCTTAGCCGCCGACCGTCAAAGCAGTCAGTGGCCATCACGCCTAGTGGCGTCTTGTAGGGCAACAACAAATTGATTCCATTTTGCTCGGTCGGCGCCATCCTTCGTACAGTGCCCCAACTCTGGTTCATTCTTTGCATCTCAGCCTCCACAGTCCTCCGCCAGGTTGTTTTTGGTCGGCCTCTCTTTCGTTTTCCTTCAGGGGTCCAAAGCATAGCTGTTCCCGTGATGGCATCGGGGTCTCCCCCAAGGACATGGCCAACCCAGCTCCAGCGTCCGCCAGCCATGACGGCGTGCACGTCCCCTTGCCCGCTCCAAGCAACCAGATCTCGGCCGGTGATGGCACTCGGCCAAAAGATTCGGTGAACTCTTCTTAGGCATGTTGTGTGAAAAGAGGACAACTTCGACACTTCCTTCTCTGCAACTCTCCCGCACCCCGCACCACAGAGAAGCACAGAAAGCACACAGCTCTGATATAATCTTAATCTTGTGCTTGTGCTGCACTGAGAGGACCCCCAGATGCCGTTTAGGCCATAAAAGGCTGCCCCTGCCCTATTTATTCTGACATTGATGTCCCCGTCCGCCGTCTGGTGTCACCATGCATCCTAGGCATGTGAAGGCGCCCGTCTGCACCAGCCGCTGACCCCCTACTGACATGGGCCCAGGGTAAACAACAATGTAGCTGGTGCCAATCCAGTTGAATTGTGGGGTACTTCCCTATATGCAAATAGTGCAGCGGGTAAGTATGTATCCCAAGTATCAGGTTTTTCACTCGCCAGCTTTCTAAGGATTGAAATTAGAGTACCATTGAACCGCTCTACTTAACCGTTCCCTTGGGCATGGTAGGGACTACAATGATAGTGCCTGGCTTGAAATATCCTGAATACTTCTTGTGTTAGCTTTCCCTTAAGCTGAGAACCATTGTCAGTCAATATCTGATGCGGGAAAACTAATCGGGTGAATATTGTCAACAGGGCCTCTGCCGCATGCTTTGAATCTATAGCTGACATGGCCACTGCTTCTCCCCACATAGAGCAAGTATCAACCAAGGTTAAGATGTAAGCATTTCTCTTCTTGGTCCTAGTGAGGGGTCCAACAATATCCACTGCAACACGTTCAAAAGGGGTTCCCATAATAGGCATTTCTCCCAGTGTTGATGATGCAGTCCTATGCTTAGGAGCTACTCTTTGGCATTCTGGACAGAATCTTACATATCTTTTTATGTCCTCTGTGATTCCTGGCCAAAAGTAGTGACATGCTATCCTTTGTCCAGTGGCCCCTATTCCCATATGTCCACTGAAGGATATAGCATGTCCTAGCATCATAACCTTCTCCCTGTAAGATTTTAGCACTACTAGCTGTCCATGCCCTTTAGGTTCTGTTCCAGCTTTTCTGTAGAGTAGGCCATTCTTCATATAAAAGTCTCCTTTCTCTGGAGGGTTATGTGCTTTAGGTAATTTGCCAAAACAAGGCTTCAATGTGCTGTCTGCTGCTTGAGCCTTTTTCATCTCTTCTGGATGAGTATTGATAGGATTTTTCTCCATTTTCCTGGAGCTTTCCCTGGTCTCGACTGTTGCCATAACTACATGTTTTATAGGTTCTCCAAGGAAAACATACCTACACCCCAAAATCAAAGGGTAAATAGGGTCGTCCATCACTGCTGCTTTGATTTCTCCTTCCACATAGCGAGATCTTATGTTGATTCGGACTATGGGTAATGTCATGGTTCTTGCTCCCTTGATCGGTCTTCTGATTTCCACTGTTTCTGTGATAATCTGGTCAGGACTCACTAGAGAAGAGCACACAACTGAATCAAAGTCCAATCCTGATGTCATATAAATACAGTACTTGGGTGCCATTCATGGTCACTTCCTCACAGACAGGGGATGATGGAAGTCCTTCTGACTTACTGTCAGTTCCTTCCTTCCCGGCTTCCCTGTTGTAAGACATGCAGCATGATGAGGAGGATTCTTCCTTCTGCAGTCTGCAGTATTGTGGTTACTCATTAGACAAGTTTTACACCACTTTCCTTCCTTCCGGTAAGGTGTCTTATCCGATCTTAGAGGGTTTTTGTCCTTTTGGTCAAATCTTTGTTTGTTTCTTGTGGTATGGTCCTTTTGTTCATATTTGGTATAGTTTTGTGATGATTTGAAGTTTTCACCCTGCTTTTTCTTATTTCCTAATAATTCTGCCTGAGCTGCTTGATATCTCTCAGCAACAGTTACAATATCTTCCAATCTCTCTGCTCCTTGTTCCATGATAAACTTCCTCATTTCTTGAGGCATGGACTCTTTCCTTTGCTCCATCATTATCATGTCTTTCATCAGCTTCTAATCTTTTAGTTTCTTTCTCAGCATCCAGTCTTTTGCCTTCTCTTTCAGCTTCTACTTGCAATTTCCTTTCCTCCCTATCCACGTGTTTGTCCACTTCTGTTGTGACATACTGAATAAGAGCATCACCTGTCATATTTAATTCCTTACCCATCTGCATGACCGCAGTCCTGAACTTCACTAAATCAGCCATGGCGTTACTTAGAGAGGGTATGTAATTTTACTATATCCAAATTATTGTAATTAAAATTAATTAATTTAAATGCCATCACAAGAACAGCTATGCTTTGGACCCCTGAAGGAAAGTGAAAGAGAGGCCGACCAAAAACAACTTGGCGGAGGACTGTGGAGGCTGAGATGCAAAGAATGAACCAGAGTTGGGGCACTGTACGAAGGATGGCCACCGACCGTGCAAAGTGGAATCAATTTGTTGTTGCCCTACAAGACGCCACTAGGCGTGATGGCCACTGACTGCTTTGACGGTCGGTGGTTAAGGATCGAAGAAGAAGAAGAATTTAAATGAACAAATAATTTCCGTGCAACTTTGTGAGCATCAACTATTTACTGAGTACTAAATGGTACTCCTCCTAAGAAAACAACAAAATCCTATTTATGATTTTTTTTTTTAATCTAGTTTCTTTTGTTATTTATGGGTGGCACAAGATAGAGTTAGTAGATAGATGAATAGACTAAGTATGGCTCAAGATATATAGAAATATCCCAGGAACGAGCCCCCAGTGTAGCGTGAGGTTTTTATTGGCTCTAGGATCAGTATAGTACTGACAATACAGAAGTAGAATTTCTGCAGAAAATGGTGAAGTCCCAGTGTATGAGAGAACTACTGGTATCACAAATTAGTTACGGCTAGGAATAATCTGATCTTGAAAAATTAGTAGAGAGGGGACAGTCATAAATTGCCACCCCCGCTGTGTAACTAACTGTGATATTAAAACAAAGAAACAGATTTTACTTAACAATTATAAAAATTAACAAGTCGTTCAAATTCAATTTCCTTATTATTTATTTAGTATATACACTATCTACTCTTGTGCTGAAGGATGGATGTTGGAAGATGGAATGTAATGGAGTTGTAAGTTTACAAATGATTTACATATATATATATATATATATATATATATATATATATATATATATATATATATATATATATATATATATATACATACATACACACACACACACACACACTTATATATTTATTTATTTATATATATATATTACAAGTTTTCCAATTATAGGAACAAAATTTTATCAGCTGTGCTGTTACTCAGTTATAGTAAATGTATCAGCTGTGCTGTTAATTACGTATATAAAATTTATCAGCTTTGCTCTTATTCTTGTCGCTTGCTATGCTAACTCAGTTTTTCGTCCTTGACCGTTAAATGCTCACAATTGCTGACATAAATTGTACTAATGTGTACTCATCTCTTGAAACAGTTCTGCCTTAATTTCTTGCACACAACACCCGCTGATGATCGTTTCGTTAGCCCACACAAGACTGAGGGGGACTAAAGATGTAGCTCCTGTGCAGTCATTGTGCTCCTGCGAAGTTCCATGCAGCTGGATTGATTGGACATACGACCTCAGGTTTGATGACACGAATAAAACCTGTAACAAGTAAAAATAGGGGCTAATTTCTGTCATCAAGCCCTGCTATTTATAGTGTATATGAGATGAGCGTGTGTCTCAGGTGTCTCCATGTAGGATGAATGACAACATGGCTCAGTATGAGTTAGCAATAGCGAGACAAGACAAGTGTCTACTTGCAAAACATTCTTTCTGATAAATTAATTCATGAATACATCCAATAATATAAATTCAATACATGAATACATCCAATAATATAAATTCAATACATGAATGCATCGAATAATATGTACACCTAGGTGTGATACAACCATTTCCTTCCCCCTATAATATACCAGGCCCTCTCTGAAAAGTGCTATACTGGCTGGTAACATATATCCTAACAATATTGTTATGAGACGAGGACTGTTTGGTTATATTTCAGGTTGGAGTTATATGAGACAATAGATTGGAGTTTTATGAGTCCTAACAAGGACTGTTTTGGTTATATTTCAGTTGGTTTTATATGAGACAATAGATTGGAGTTATGTGAGACAATAGATTGGAGTTTTATGAGTCCTAACAAGGACTGTTTTGGTTATATTTCAGTTGGTTTTATATGAGACAATAGATTGGAGTTAGATGAGACAATAGATTGGAGTATGAGTCCTATTGGTTTCCATCTTCATCAATCATATCAGGAAATACAATCATTATACCTAATTCCACAAGATACAATCAGTAACCTGATACATTCATAGTGAAACAATTTATATTAAATATATACAGGTGTAGGTAGTATAAATGACTGCTGTAGGCCTATTTTCCTACAAGTATAGCAAGTATACTTACTCTCTAAGATTTAAACAGGCCAGTCGACATGGATACAAGATGGCGGCGTGGTAGGCCGCACTTTTTGTGTTGTGCATTTCATGTCGTCGTTTTGGAGTCTGCATCTGTGGTAGCAGCCCTCATTAATGCTGTATGAGTTTGTAGTGTGTTTGGCTCATTTTCTGGATTGTGTTGATAAGTATTTTAAAGATGAAAACATCAAGTTTGCCTGTCATGTGAGTTCATTGTTTGTGTTTACCGAGTGAACAAGATGGCGGTTTTTGTGATGTGTCAACCGGATAGTGTTTCAAAACATTACAGATTTATTGAGGGCTATTGTTACTGCTCCAGGTACAATTTTGTATGTACCTGCAAGGATACTTGGAGAGGAGATGGGCACCGCCAAGCAAACCTCTTGCCCACTGAAATGTTATGATGGAAAGTCAACTCAGTAATAATTTGCCGGATCGGCCGATGCCCGGATTAACAACGACCGCGCTCTCATTGCCCCTTGAGAGTGATAAGTCAACGAATGGGGTACAAACACCTGTTTTGAAACTTCCAAGAGAAAATTTTGTTGTTGGAACTTGGAATGTACGCACGCTATATGCGTGTGGAAAAGTCAAAGAACTAACACATGAACTTGTTAGATACTCGTGGGACATCCTGGGCCTATCAGAAGTCAGATGGACAGGATTAGGTGAATCAATAACGGATGATGGTCACAAAATTTGGTTTAGTGGAGATGAGTCTAAACGTCAGCATGGAGTAGGTTTTATCGTACATAAAGATAGATTGAACTCTGTCATCAGCTGCACCCCAATAAATAGCAGGCTTATCACCATTCGTATTGCAGCACATCCAAAGAACATCTCCATCATACAGGTATATGCCCCCACTACTGACTATGAGGATGAGGCAATTGATACATTTTATGACAATCTGGATGAAGCAATTAAGAAAATTCCAAAGAAAGATCTTCTCATCGTTCTAGGTGATTGGAATGCTAAAATAGGGCCAGATGCATACGGTCACTGGGCTGGCACAGTGGGGAAATTTGGGACTGGAGAAACCAACGATCGAGGACTAAGGCTACTAGAATTTGCCAGCAACTATAAACTAACCCTTGCAAATACACTATTTCCTCATAAGTTATCAAGAAGAACAACGTGGCATGCCCCAAAAACTGAGATACATAACCAAATTGATTTTATTCTCGTATCCAAAAGATTCAAGTCCAGCATTAATAAAGCCAAGACTAGGACTTTTCCTGGCGCCGACATTGGTAGTGATCACGACATGGTATTGATGACGCTCAAGCTTAAACTCAAAAAGAACTATAATCAAAACAGATGTTCTCAGTTAAGATTCAATTTAGACAAATTGAAAGATCCAGAAATCGCGGGAATCTTTGAGGCAACTGTTGGAGGAAAATTCGCAGCTCTCAACTTTTTGGAGGATGATATCAACTCAATCACAGAGAACATGAAAGACGTGCTCATTGAATCAGCAACAGAAATACTTGGTAAAAGAAAGAAAATAAACAAACCATGGGTTACAGATGAAATTCTGAAGTTATGTGATACACGGCGAGAAATGAAAAAGGTTAAGAAAGAGGTTCCCGAAGCAGCATGGCAATACAGTATGGTGAATAAAAATGTTAGAAAGAAAATGAAACAGGCCAAAGAAAAATGGGTAGCTGATCAATGTGAGTCCATTAATACGGGGCTAATAAAAGAGAAATCCATACTAGAATTGCTTTGGCAGCTAGCGCCTTCAATAGATTATCTAACATTTGGAAATTACGATCATTGAATATACATACCAAGCTTCGTCTGTTTAATTCAAATGTTATCTCAGTGTTAACATACGGCTGTGAGAGTTGGAAAATAACAAAATCATTGGAGAACAAGCTGAATACATTCGAGAACAAATGTCTTAGAAAACTCATGAACATCAGTTGGAAAGAATTCAAGACTAATCGACAAATAAGAGAAAGACTCTAGGCAGAAATATGTCTCCGACTATATAAGGAAAAGACGATGGTCATATATCGGTCATGTCCTAACACGAATGCAAAACAACAGAATACCACTACAGGCGCTCACTTGGGTTCCTGAGGGTAAGCGGAAAAAAGGAAGACCAAAAGAAACACTCAGAAGAACAATAATAAGAGAAGGAAGAACGTTGGGCCTAAATAATGTGCAAGAGCTAAGAGGAGTGGCGTCACAACGAACAACCTGGAGAGCACTGGTTTCTGCCTTATGCGCCGTGTTTGGCGCTTAAAGAATTTATTATTATTATTAATAAAAGGTAACAGCAAGGCAGTTTTTGACACATTAAGAAGACTATCAAAACCCCAACAGCCCAGGGTAACTGTCATAGAAGATAGCAATGGGGCTCTGCTCAATGAAAAAACAGCTGTAATGAGAAGGTGGACAGAATATTGTAAAGAATTATTTAACTGTAAACTTGACACTGACTTAGGCATATTAAACAACATTAAGTGCGAAAACAGAGAACTCGGAAATGCAGCAATACTACGGGAAGAAGTGGAAGAGGCTATATGTTCGATGAAAGGAGGGAAGTCACCGGGTGTGGATAATATACCAGCAGAGCTCTTGAAATATGGAGGACCAGATATAGTAAAAAATCATGACAACAATTTGCCAGAAGATATGGAGTACAAAAAAAATGGCCAAAAGAATGGACGCAGTCATTAGTAATACCGCTTCCAAAGAAAGGAAATCTAAAAATGTGCAAGAACTACAGAACCATTAGCCTTATTAGTCATCCAAGTAAGGTGATGTTAAGGATACTTTTGAACAGAATAAAACAGAAATCAGAAGAAATCTTGTCAGAGGAACAGGCTGGCTTTAGACCAAAAAGAAGTACCTCAGAACAAATCTTCAATATTAGATTACTGATCGAAAAACATCTCCAGCATCAACATGATTTATACCATAACTTCATCGATTTCACAAAAGCCTTCGATCGAGTCTGGCATGAAGGTTTATGGCAAATAATGAGAAAATTCAATTTTGATACCAACATCATAGATATCATTGAAGCACTATACAAGGACGCAAGCAGTGCTGTTTTTGCAAGCAATGACATTGGAGAATTTTTCAAAACAACTGTAGGAGTTCGCCAGGGATGTATCCTGTCACCAGTGCTCTTTAACATTTATCTAGAACATATTATGCAGGAGGCTCTCTACGATTATAAATCAACCATATCGATTGGAGGCCGACCTCTGTGTAATCTACGTTTTGCTGATGATATTGATCTGATAGCTGGAACAGAATCAGAACTTCAAGACCTTACCTCTAGACTGGAGAAAGTAACAAGAACATATGGGATGGAGATTAATATAGAAAAAAGCAAGATATTGGTGAATAGCCATAAGAAACATGTTCCGACCAACATTACGTTAAATGGGCAAACGTTAGAAGAAGTTAACACCTTTAAATATCTCGGGTCCACTATATGTAGTGATGGAAGATCAAATAAAGAAATCAAGACAAGACTTGAGATGGCCTCAGCTGCCATGACAAGGTTGAATGTGATCTGGAAAAGTAACATCAGTTTTCCTGTGAAGATCACATTATACAAATCACTTGTATTATCTATTCTCTTGTATGGGTGTGAGGGCTGGACACTCACTGCAGATACGGAGCGAAGGATTCAGGCTTTCGAGCATAAATGTTATAGAAGAATTTTGCGCATTTGCTATAAAGAGCACAAAACAAATGTCTATGTTAGAGAGAAGATAAACACCTATGCAGGCCATCAAGAACCACTTTTGTCAATAGTGAAACGTCGAAAGCTTGCCTGGTTTGGGCATGTAACTCGTCATGACTCCCTTTCGAAAACGATCCTCCAGGGAACAGTCGAAGGTAAACGGAGAAGAGGAAGGCAAAGAAAATCCTGGGCTGATAACATCAAAGAATGGGCAGGACACGGTTTCTCCACACTTGTACGCATTGCTGAGAATAGAGAGCAGTGGAGGACCCTGTCTGCTGATGCTTCCACCATGGCACCCCTACGACCCATGACGGGTTATGGGTTGAGATTGAGATGAGATGATGAGTCGACTTTAGTGAAGCAAGAGTTTCCGGTCAATGCAGGTAAGCATAAATCAATCTTGACAGCCCTCTCTTCTCCAGTATGTCGTCTAGCTGGCTTCGTGTTGGTGTGTGTGTGAGTTTGAATACAACTCGCCCGTATATATAGGTAGATGAGGTAACTTTTACTGCTTAAGGAATGCTTTTGGTTGCGTCTCGGCGTGGCAAGCTGATTGGTTATATGCGTTTTCGTACAATCCGTGACCCAGGCCGACTTCCGAAAAACAGGGCTTATGCCTAATTTTATTCTATCTGCCGCCATATTGGGAGACAAGATGGTCGTGACAGAGACCCGAAATTTTAGGCTAAAGTTTTTCCTGGCGTATACTTCGTGTAATTTATTCTGGCTCAGAGACTGGTGCACGTTGATTGGCTGGGGCAAATCTGTATCTCGACATAGTGTATTAACTAAGAAGTGGGTTTACACACACGTTTTACGACACGTGTGGATGGGCACCCCAGACTGCAGAGCACATACTTCAAGACTGCCCCGAATATGATATATTGAGGCAAACCCACTGGCCCAGAGAAACAACACTGGAAGCAAAACTATACGAACCCCTGTATGAACTACAAAAGACAATGAAGTTTATACAAGAAACAACATTGCAGATATAGACAATATATTTCAAGTGAATGAAAGAAGAAGAAGGGTAATTTATTGGGGGAGGGAATTTGAGCAGCAGCTACAAATACATGTAATTGTGGCAGTGGGAAATTATTATCTTTGGTATTTAGGATTTTGTTGGAAAATTCACACAACAGCATTGAAATCCCACGAAAGTCTACAAAAGGAAAAGTGAACTCAGGCATCGACCTCCTAGAAGGAAAGGGTTAGATCTAGATTGGGTATATAAGCCTGTCTCAGATACGGTTCCTTACTTCCCGAAATCACTTCAAAATCTGACAGAGCTGAGAAGATATCCAGAGGTAAAAAAAGAGGTAAAGGATGCCGTTACATGCCCATTGAGGCATATTTGGAATATGGTGTTAGGCCCATATCTTCTTGACCGTCGGCACACTAGGGGTGATGTGGTCAGCATCACGTTTACGCCTTAACCTTCCCAGAGTTGCTCTGGTACCCATTTGATGCTGGGTCGACCCAGGAGCCGTTTGTGGCCTAAAAAAATCCCACCTCATCTGGGGATCGAACCATAGACCACTGCGCTAGGAAGCCAGTGCACTAACCACTATGCTACCGCGGCTCCAATATCCAGAGGGCTGACTCTTATATATTAGAAGTCTTAACCCATAACGCAGAAAGATAACTGAGAAGAAGCCACCACTGAACGCTATTGTGAGTGATTTGTATCTCTTCTGTCCTTCATTGGCTAGAGGTATGTAATCTTTTCCAACTCTTCAATGGGTGTTGACTTCATCCTCTCGCTATGATTCTAATTACTTGGTTTTGGATTCTGCTTATTTGATCAAAGTATGATTTAGCTGCTGTTGACCATGCTGCAATGCCATATTCTTGGACTGGTCTCACTCGCCCAGTATATTGCTTCTTTAGTACTCTCGTCCGCTCCCCAGCCAGTACCAGCAAGTTTTTTTTTTTCATGACTGCCATTCTCTGACTCACTCTTGTCCTGTTTATTTAAATCTAGGTTTTCCAAGTCAAGCGGTGATCAGAGATAATGGCTAGGTAGTTTGGGTTTTCATTCAGAGGTAAATTTTTCCCATTTAGCACTAATTTGGAGCTCTGTGGTTTATTTTAGAGGGAAAACACTGTGAATGCTGTTTTTCCTTAATTTTTCTTCACTAGCCATGCTTTCACCCACTCCTCCAGTGATGTTAAGGCTTGTGCATCGGAATAATTGCTGTAGTGATATATTGTTCAGAGATCCATAGGGCTAAGTCATCTACAAATGAGGCGTATATGAAGAGATTGAAACAATAATTAAAAATAGTTTCGAACAAAAAAGACCCCTGGAGGTAGGGTACAACAAAGTACACTACACCCTGCTAAGAAGAGACTAGAAGATAATTTTTAGACTGAGAGCAGATTTAAACATCTGCTATTTAATCTGTAAAATATTGGGCAACTCAGATATGTGTCATCATGGGGAACAGACGCAAACAGTAGAACATGTTTTCCAAGAATGTCACCTCCTAGAGGGAAGCAAGCTGACATTATTGCCTTCAATAACCCCCAAAGGAGAAACTATATTGTGATGAGAGAAGCTTGAGACAGACAACACCATTAAAAAAAAAAGAGAGATAGATGTTTTTATATATGAGAGCTAATGGAGAAGAAATGTCATTGACTGTGTGTCTTTTCATGTCATTGGGTTCAAAGCCCAGTCAAGCTTCTCTTTATTTCTATCACTTTTTAAGCACTACTGTTCTAAGAAACCTAACAATGAATAATGTAATTGTTTTCCATTTTTAAAAATAATTTTTAACTGCTAGTTTTGACTAACCATGCCTCTTATCCTCAGATTCTTAGCCATCTAGAAAATTGAATAGTTATGACGAGTTTCAAATATTTACTTTTTTTTTTTTTAAATAGCTTCTGTTTCAGTATTCATGCATACTGGAATACAGTTCTTATGTTATTGTAGTGAAAAAAGTATTTCTTGATAGGTTTTACATCTAAAGTACTAATGCTGGCAGAGAAGAGCTGGCAGTACTTGCAGTTATCAAGATGCAAATTTATATGCCAGATTTAGTTTATAACACAAATTAGTCTGGCTAATAAACCCCTTGTTTTTCCTGTTTTCCCAGGTTGACTGGCCAGTACCAGAACCTGGCCCTGGACGTAAGTCTTCAATAGTTTTGCATATTTTAAAGTTTTGTGTCATACAGGAGTTGTTAAATTTGTGACATTTACATAGATTCAAGAGGCTTATTTTCTACACTGAGCGCATACATATTTTATGCTGCAGATTTTTTCCTGGAGGTTTCTTTATGGTTTTGAGTTCAAGGTTGATCTTTTTCATATGGAAATATCATATATGTGTTACTGTGTAATCCATGCAATGTTAGAGGTTAATTTCTCTTTCTTTGAACAAGAGTCCTTGTTAAGTTTTCCTTGGGACACTTTTGAGATGAAGAGGGATTTGGAAGGGAAAGAGTGAAATCAAAAGTAGCATGTGAGGGAGACAAACTGTATTCGAAAATGAGAGAAGCAGATTTATTGACATTAAGCTTCCCCCATTTCAGATAATTTTTCTTATCCTTATTAAAAAATGTTTACACTTTCCCCAAGATTTTGTTCTTGTTTAACTAAGGCTGCTGAGCTTCTCACTCTTTTGCAGCCAAGGCCAAGTTGAAGACTCCTTGGTATTATCTACACTGTAGATCTATGATTTTCCTGTTGCTTTTCTGCCATTCCTAAACATGTTGAGTTGAAGTCATGAGCTCCAGTTTCTCCAGCTTGGATTGCATTTAAAGAATCATCATATCTGGTCCCAAGCTAGGAAAAAGAAGTGTGTGACATACTGTGCATTCCCTGCCATCCTAGGGGGCTCTTCAACAAATGCAGAGCTAAAATACTGTGCTCTGGTTCTGGGCTCTTCCAAGGAATTGTCACGTCCTGCATAGAACCACTTCAGCTCCCGCTGTCTATCACTGGGTCCATAGTGAGATCCTCCTGCATGCAGCCAACCAGATAAAAGCCAGAGCTACATCTGGGGCTCAAGTGACTCCTCCAAGCTCAGAGTGCAATGCTGGGTTCTCAGCATGTTTCACCACAGGGGAATCCATGGAAGTGTGTGAATGATTTCAAGAGTCAATGAGGGTGTAATTAGCCTCACAGGCAGAGGTTCATTTCCACATATGTATACTATAGCACCGTGCATAGCTGGGGGTCATATAAGGGTGACTCCAGGTATGTCTCCCTGCATAAACTTCCCCATATAAAATTGTTTTTCTTACACTTGGCACTGTCACATGAAAACTATCCAGATAACAAATACAATTCATGGAGAGAGATGTGATTACAAACAATGGCTCACAGCAATTCTTCTTTTTGTTTTCTTTGTTGTTCACTCTCAAATAACCACATCTATCTCTCTTATAAAGTTGGCAGTTCGTTTCAGGCTTGAGTTCGTTTCTCTTGTCACCATACAGTTTCTCCCTCAACTGGGTTGGAGAAAGCCCCGTTGCCAACCTGCTCCTCTCATGGAGCCGACAATTTTGGGGTACATGTTTGTTTGTCCTCCCCACATGGGCACATATCTATCTGTCCTCCCCACATGGGCACATATCTATTTGTCCTCCCCACATGGGCACATATCTGTTTGTCCTCCCCACATGGGCACATATCTATCTTTCCAATTTTCAGTTTGTTGTACAAATGATATGTGAGTCTGCAGTGGCCAGTTCTTAATGTGAAAATTATCGCTTAGTGTCTTCTTGGTAATGTATAGTATGGTTCTGCAATATCGGACTCAGAGTATTCCTTATGCCATTTTTCTCTATAGTTATTTCTGATTATTGCTTTTATCTCTTCATATGTATCCCTTTCTTCTGTTTGGATTTTCTGTCCTCCTTCTTTGGCAAGAGTATCTGCCTTCTCATTTACATACAAGGGGCTTGACATAAGTCTTGGGCCTGACCATGAAGGACTTGTCACAGAGAGCTGAAATTTTGTATAGTATTTATTCATTTTCAATATAGCCACCGTCTGAATTGACACACTTCTGCCATCTCTGCTTGACCTTGAAAAGACCTTGGGAGTAAAACACCCTGTTTTTCAAACTAAACCAGTCATCACATGCCAGTATAACTTCTTCATCGCTGTCAAAATGATTTCCTTTTAGCTGTTTTAAAAAATTTGGGAATAGAAAAAAGTCTGATGGAGCCAAATCTGGAGAATGTGGTGGGTGTGGAAGAATTTCAATATTCAAATCGTTGGCTGCTTTGTGAGAGGGCGCGTTGTCTTGAAGCAAAGGAAGATTTTGAGTGCGCGTTATCCCTCGTGCACACACTTCTCTCATGTTCAGTCTGTTGTGTAAAATTCTATAAACTGTTCTTTCATTCAGTTTTACTCTACTAGCTATCTCCACAATTGTCATTTTTCGATCCTGGTCAATGATTTTCTTCACTCTTGTTGCATTTTTAACGTTGCACTCTGAGGCTGGTCTACCAGATCTTGGCAGATCAGTAACATTTGAGCGGCCGCACTTAAACTGTTGACAACAGTTTTTTACCGAAGTATATGAAGGACAAGAATCACGAAACACTGGTTCCATCTCCCTGTGTATTTCTGTAGGTGTTTTTCCTTGAAACATCAGAAATTTTATCACAGCTCTGGCCTCCTTCTTTTCCATTGTTTTGTCAAATCTTTGGAGCAGCAGATCCGGTCAATAGGGTACATTGCGCCGTTCACCGTAGCGGGAAAACCCATTGAAGAAACAAACGCGTACTTCATACATTCAGTGCAAATATGATGAACTTTAAATGTGCCAAGTTTCATCTTCCTTCTGTGATTCCTTCATGGTCAGGCCCAAGACTTATGGCAAGCCCCTTGTATATACTGTAGTGGACAGGGATCCACTGTCCTTTTACTTGTTGCAATTCATAGCTGGGTTTCATTAGTACTTCTGCCAGGCTGTGAGGAGCACTATCTTGTCTCTAACAAAACCTTTGTTTTCCATGATAGTAATTGCAGCTGTTTTTAGTGCTTCTGCTTCCTCTTTAAAGTTGTTTTGAGAATTATTCCAGTGGCCATTGACATATGTATTTCTTGTTCATTATTTAATTTAGTGTATTCAACCTCCATTTTTTTTCTTTTGGGTAGCTTTTGTTGCTGATATATCTGTATGTATGTGCGTGTTTAGGTGGGTCCATTCTGTGGTTGAGTGCATCTTTCTGATGTATTTCATAGCTAGGTGTTTCCTTTCTACATCTGCTTGACTGCCTTTTTTGCATTACTTCTGGTATGCTGTTAATCAGCTCTGAGAAGTTTGTTCACTTCTGGGAGCCACGCTGGTGTAATGGTTACCACACTGCGCTGGCGATCGGGTGATCCGGTTCGAGCCCTGGTGAAGACATTTGAAGCAGTGCCGTCGACCGGGACTTGGACTGGAATAATTCTAGCCCTGGCGAGCACATTTGAAGTAGTGTCTTCGACGAGGGACTGGAATAACCTAAACGACTCCTGAGCCGACCCAGCTCTAATGGGTACCTCCGAAATCGGCGAGTATCTGCCTGAATGACGAGAGGACACCTGTCATTGTACAGGGAAAAAAGGGATACTCACGTAAAAACAGTCTCAGGTTAGACATATTAACCGGAGATTTTGCCTCGAGTAATAGCGGGCGTATGAAAAAAAACGAAATTTCCATGGTGAGAACATGCTGGGCTCTGTTTTGTCTGTGCAAGGTCTGGTACATTGGGGGCAAGCACTCTTTGTGCAAAGCAGCTTCCATGGAGTTTGCCCCAAATTGATTTGACTACAGTCCATGCCTAGGCACAATGACTACATTGGATGCTACAGGCATAAATGATGAACAAAACACCTATCAATCTCCCTAATTTATGCTGTGAAAAACATATGAATTGAAGCATAATATGATGTACGCTAATTCTAGTACAATACTCTATCATTTCAAGGTGTGAGTGTCAGGATACCTCACATTGGTCTGTGTGCCCCTCAATCAACAGACCTGACTGGGATCAAATAACCAACTCACAACCAGCCAATAAAAAACAATAGATTGTAGGCAACCCTTCTGCCAGAAACAAGTCTCACAGGCCATACAACCACCAGAGGCGGATGAGACAATCAACCTTTACTAAGCACACAGTGTCGTGAAACGAGTGTGTGTAACCCCACTACTTTGTTAAATCATTATGTCGGGATACAAATTTGCCCCAGCCAATCAACGCACAGTTGCTGAGCCGGAATAAATTACAAGAAGTTACGCCAGGAAAAAAAACTTAAGCCCTGTTTTTTTCGGATGTGGGTCGCGGCCATCTTGTTCACGCAAGATGGCGGAAAAAAACAGAATAAAATTAGGCTGTACGACGCTTGGGACTAAACTGCAGGAAACCAATCAGCTTGCCCCGCCAGGAACCAACCAAACGCTTTCTTTAAGAAATAGAAGTTACTTCACCTGCCTATATAATCGGGCGAAATTTTATGCTAAAACACGCAACACCGACACGACGCCAGAGATACCGACCAACTGAAGAGGAGCTGTCAACTTTGATTTATAGCTTACCTGGAGTGCATTGACCTGCAGCCTGCTTCACTAAGTCGAGCCAAAACCTGGCCGGTTTAAAAAATCTTAGAGGGTAAATATAATTCACTATAAACTGGTAGGAAAATAGGTACAGCAGGTCTATAATGTTGGTATTTGTTGTGTGTCATTTATAATACCTACACCTGTATATATTTAATATATTTTGGTTCACAATGAATGTATCAGGTTACTGATTGTATCTTGGGGCATTAGGTATAAGGATTGTATTTCCTGATATGGATTGATGAAGACGAAGACTAATAGGACTCATACTTCAACCTATTGTCTCCTATAACTTCAATCTATTATCTCAGACCAACTGAAATATAACCAAAACAGTCCTTGTTAGGACTCAATCTATTGTCTCCTATAACTCAATCTATTGTCTCCTATAACTCAATCAATTGTCTCCTATAACTTCAGTCTGTTATCTCAGATAAAACCAACTGAAATATAACCAAAACAGTCCTTGTTAGGACTCAATCTATTGTCTCATCTAACACCAATCTATTGTCTCATATAACTCCCACCTGATATATCACCAAACAGTCCTCGTCTCATATACTCCTATCATAAGAACATAACAATATTGTTAGGATATATGTTACCAGCTTGTATAGCACTTGTCAGAGAGGGCCTGGTATATTATAGGGGGAAGGAAATGGTTGTATCACACCTAGGTGTACATATTATTGGATGTATTCATGTATTGAATTTATATTATGGGATGTATTCATGTATTGAATGTATTCATGTATTGAATTTATATTATTGGATGTATTCATGTATTGAATTCATATTATTGGATGTATCCATGTATTAATTTGTCAGAAAGAATGTTTTGCAAGTAGACACCTGTCTTGTCTCGCTATTGCTAAATCATACTGAGCCATGTTGTCATTCATCCTACATGCAGACACCTGAGACACGCTCATATCATATGCACTAGAAATAGGTGGGCTTGAGGACAGAAATTAGCCCCTATTTTTACTTGTTACAGGTTTTATTCGTGTCATCAAAACTGAGATCGTGGGTCGTCAATCCAGCTGCCTGGAACTCCGCAGGAGCATATAGATTGCACAGAATCTACATCTTTGGTTCCCCCTCAGTCTTGGGCGGGCTAAAGGAACGATCCTCAGCCGTTGTTGTGTGAACCAAACAAAGAAGAACAGACCTTAGAGAGATGAGTACACATTAGTACCATTTCTGTCAGCATTGTGAGCAAAAGTTAGTGTCAGTGACGAGAAAGAGATTTAGCAAAGAAAGAGACAAGATTAACAGCATAACTAATAATACCTGTACTATAATTGAATAACAGCACAGCTGATATAATTTTTGTTCCTATAATTGGAAAACTTGTTGTAATATATTTATATATCTATATAAATATTTGTAAATCATATGTAAACTTACAAATCCATTACATTCCATTTTTTAACATTCACCCTTCAGCACATTATGTCGGTCTCCTCTACTAATTTTTCGAGATCAGAACATTCACAGCCGTAACTAATTTGTGATACCAGTAGTTCTCTCAGACACTGGGACTTCACCATTTTCTGCAGAAATTCTATTTCTGTAATTGTCAGTACTATACTGATCCTACAGCCAAATAAAAACCTCACGCCACACACAGTAACTGCCAACCAGATGACTTCTCTCTGCAGAACATTTTCTCTTTACAAAGCCCGACTGCTTAGTGACAAGCATTGACTCACCATTTTCAAACCTCTTATTTCCCAAGTCAATTATTTCTTCTCTGTTCCTCAAATGACCAAACCCTAGTCACTCAAACACACAAGACCCTGATCTCAGTCTGTAAAACCATTCACATCCAGAACTACATTGCTCCCGCAATAAGCAGCTAGAGTCTGATTCGCTGATGTCTTATTCACAAATTGTAAACACGTTCCACCATCTAAGATATGCTCCATCTAGAGCACAGGTTTATGACAACTGAACAAAACCTTTCATGATAGTCACTTTCCCTTAGAACGCACACACTGATGTAAAATATTCTGAATGTTCTTAAAAGTATGCCTGCAAAAAGACAACAATAAGATAGTGTGACAAGATCGCTCATGTGGCACTGCAGGAAAAATAAACAATTGCCAGCAGAAACAGAAATGAGGACAAGAAGCTGTAGATGGATAATACACACAAAAAGAATGTTATCTGCTAGCATCACAAGGTAGTCATTACTCTAGAACCCTCATCAATAGAGGGAATAGAGGCTGACTGCACCCCAGAGAAGATAACTAGAAACAGAAACGAAAAGGATAAAGAAGGCATGGCAAGAACTAGAACAGACTTCCAAAAGACAAATTCAGGCCTGCTTGATGAGATCTGTTTGAAGGCTGTGCTCCACAAAGTGAAAAAGAAGAAATGCTATGAAAGTTAAAACTCTGTGCAGTCTTTTTTTCTTTTTATTAGTATAATTTTATCTCTTTTGAGCAGGTTCATTCATAAAAACTAAAACAGCCAGAAATTTATACAAGACTTTCTAAATTTCTAGAGGTGCAGTTGGAGATGCAGCAAGTAGGAATTTGTGGGTCTGATGTTCATTACTGGACTAGTGGACGCATTGGTGACTTCATTGTTAAAGCACCCATGGCCTTGGGTCATGAAGCTAGTGCAGTGGTTAGTAAACTTGGACCAGGTGTTAAGAGTCTCAAAGTGGGTAAGGAGACAAATTTAATGTTAGTAGAAGTTCTTACCCTGCTGAAAGACTAACAAATCCATCTGGCTAGTTAAGTAGACACAAATAAAAGGAGTAATTTTTTTTAAAGCCATGAACAGTAGATGCACCTGGAATATTATCTGTCTAACTAAAGAGACAAAAATTAGATTGGTATATTTACAGGGTTTTTTTAACTTTATATTTATGAACAGAAAAATTACCTATAACGTCATTGTTTAATTATTGTGGCTCAGTAAATCAAAGGAAAAAATATGTGTGTGTGTTTGTGTATATATATATATATATATATATATATATATATATATATATATATATATATATATATATATATATATATATATATATATATATATATATATATATATATATATATATATATATATATATATATGTGTGTGTGTGTGTGCAAACAAACTGTTCTAAACTTATTGTAGTTTTCTACTTGTTTTATTTTTACCCTAACATTAATGCCAAAAGATTAGCTTTTACTGTCATTTAAATAAACAAAACAAAAATGCACAATTCTGACATTATTTTTTTTAAGCAGTGTAAGCCAATTAGTAATTATTGCTTTGATAGTACCTTAATCTGGCATTTTATTTGGACACTTGCTCACTGCTTTTAGACAGTGGATTTTAATAATGCATTAAACATAAGGATTACATTCAGGCTTACAGTTGTATGTTCAGAGTTGTTTAAGATATCACAGTGTAAAATGAACTGCTTTAAAGTAACAATCTTATTCTCAAAATTGTTTCAGGGGACAGAGTTGCCATAGAACCAGGTGTTCCGTGCCGTAGATGCAACTACTGCAAAGTAGGAAGATATAATTTGTGCCTTGACATGCAGTTCTGTGCAACTCCTCCAGTTCACGGAAACCTGGCTCGCTATTACGTCCACGATGCTGATTTTTGTTTCAAGTGAGGGTTAATCTTGATAGGTAAAGGTAAAGGTAAAGGAACCCGTTACACGCCCATTTAGGCATATTGGGAATATCGTGTTAGGCCCATATTATCTTGACCGTCGGCACACTAGGGGTGATGTGGTCGGCATCACGCCGGCCGCCTTAACCTTCCCAGAGTAGCTCTGGTACCCATTTGGGGCTGGGTCGACCCAGGAGCCGTTTGTGGCCTAAAAATTTTTCCGCCTCATCTGGGGATCGAACCATAGACCACTGCGCTAGGAAGCCAGTGCACTAACCACTATGCTACCGCGGCTCCAATTTTGATAGAGAAGTGACAAATATTTACTTTGATTTGATTTTTTGTTTCATGTAAAAGCTAGAAATGTTTTTTAATCTTGACAGATAAGTGACATGTAATTGTTTTAAGTGTTGTTCAATTGGTTCCTTTTTGTCATACCTGTTGCTGCCTAACATACCTGACCATGTACCTTCACAGCTTCCTCTCCCTTCTACTGCTTATCAATACTATTGTTGACTTTTTCCAAGCCCTAATGTTAAACAGTAGTCTCATATATAAATTAAAAAGAAAATGGTATGGAATCAGATTTACAAAGGAACAGCGCACAGGAAACACGAGACGTTTCGGGGTTCAACCTTCATCAGCCACAGTTACAAACAGGCAACAAAGAGATGAAATATAGACAGGTCAAAAAAAAAAAAAAACTATAGACACTAAACATACTGTTCATTATCTTCTCACTCTTTAGCCCTCTGTCTACTTGTTCATCAATCTTTCCTGTCATCACAGTGCATTTCAGATTTAAACCTCTCATAACATGCTCAGAGAAATTGCTTCCTTTCAATATGTGTAATAATGGTCACAAGCATAATGTCATATGAATTGATGATGTCATTGGTCACGCCTGGATTTCACTTTTTTGCTATTAAAACTGTGGCATGTTGTTTATATTATGTCCACTAACTGATATTTCTAGCATATTTTCTATGGACCTTATTATGTTTTGGCTGTACAAAGAGAATAAATCAAGTAACAGCACCCTGTCTAATCTGCTGAAATTGTCCTGTTTGGTTGCCAGTTCTAGCTCTTGTTTGTTGCCAGTTCATGTTCTTACTATTCTTAGGTCTTTGCGTTATGGCAAGCTTCTGAGATTAAACGTTCTAAGATTCTGATAATTTTCTTGTTTCCCTTTTTCAAATACCTTAGTGTAGTCTATAAAGCACAATTATAGATCTGTTTTTACTGCTATAGCTACTTATGGCATTGTTTGTGCGCCTTCTACAAATCTGCATTTTTCAACAACGAATTTCTGGTTGTATTTAATTGTCTCCCTTCTCATGGTAATTTTAAATATTATTTTGGTCACATGACTCAAAGGACTAATTGTTCTGTGGTGTTCACATTCAATGACTCTTCATTTCTTTGGCAAAGCTACCAAAAATATATTTTTAGTAAATCAACAGGTCTGTATTCACTGTTGTAGATGTCACTGGACAGCATACATGCCACACCTCAGACATGAAAAACCTGTACAACAAATCCAAAAACCCTGTACAGAGACCCGCAAAACCTGTACAGACTGAAAAACGTAACAATAGAGTTAATTAATGTACAAATATATTCAATTAGATGGTTCTGCACCATCATAGTGACATGCGCCCTTTGCCTTTTTAAGCATGTCTTCACTTGCTTTAAAACCTAAACAACAAGAGTTAGAATTTATTTTGTACCGGTATTGTAGAAAAGCTGTGACTGTATCATCATTTAGTCTATTTCTGCAAAAAAAATTAATACAATTTATGGTGGAAATGAAGAACAGTTTGGTGTGTGTTCTATAGTGCCTTATAAAAGTATAGATCTAAAGAGACCAGTAATAAGCGTTATGGGTTAGGTTTAGGAATCTTAAATCAAATATATATATATATATATTTTTTTTTTTTTTAAAGCTAGCAATGAAAATATAAACTGGCGCAATATTATATATTCTCTACCGAACTTCAAAAATTGGAATAGCCGTTATACCCATACGAATTTTAGTGTCAATCAAACATTGATAGTAATTAATTGGGCCATAAAGTATTAATCATTGGATGACCGTAATGATGATCACCCAAGGCAAAATCACATTGTTTTTTAAAGAAACGATAATTAAAACTAAGATAAGAAGTAACTCCAAATAAATTTTTTGACCTGGTTAAGATGCAAATTTGCCTTGCTTTTGTGGGTTTTTTTTTCAGTTTCATAATTTGGTCATATCGGAATGACGGTCGCCGAATGCTCCGCATGTATTTTCGTACCATTTAGATTTCGGGTTAACCCTAACCCAACTGTAACCCTAATCCTAACTCTAAATGGTACGAAAATACATGCAGAGCATTCGGCGACCGTCATTCCGATATTAGGCCTACCCATAATTTGTTTTGTATTATTATTCAAATTTACATTTCTTACGCACTTTCTACCATAAACCTAACCTCTACCTTAACTCTAAATGGTACGAAAATACATAGATTGAACATACTCGACGGCTATAAAGGTAAAGATTACCATAATCTCAGTAAAACAAGTTGTCAGAATCATTCAAGTTGAATAAATTCAACTAAACAAGAATTTTCGTGCTCTTTTTCCACAAAATGTTTATGATTTATGGCAGCGTCCATGTTTGTAAACTTTCGCTTTTGTAAAATCACTAAAATCAGTTTTACCTATTCGCTAGCAGTAAAATATTTTGTTCGTTTCAAGCTTAGTGGCCAGATTTTTCAATGCTGAATCCGATTATGCCCAGCAATTGCCGATACGATTGTAAACAGAAGAGTTCTGGTGCTTTTAAAATAGGACGTACGTTTTATAGGTGTATGGGAACGAGGTATCGCACTACTTCCGTGACGTACTCGGTACGGCACAGCGACAAAAATTGTCAAGATTTATGCCGTATGGCGTACGTCATAATGGTGCTGAAAGGGTTAATAATTAGGCGAAAAAACCCGTACAGACCCGTGTACGGCCCGTACACATCTGAAAACGCAAACACCCCGTACAGATTATGGGTAAACCTTTAAGTGTGGCATGTATGCTGGACAGTTTAGCTATCACTTTTATTCCAAATTCTCTCACATGCTAGACCCTAGTAATGTGTATTCATCTGGCTCCAGTGAAGCCTTGTATTTTGTAATGCCCCACTGAATATACTTCAAAGGTTCTTAGCGCACCCAATGTTGGTGATCATTAACAGTTGTTTTTGATATTTAAGATCTTAAGGCTGTCAGACATAAATTTCATTTATTTATTCTGTCTGTCTTTTTATCACACATCAATTAATACTGTTTCTTCTTTTGGTTTCAAACAAAGCAACACTGCAAGATCATATGAATGCTCCCGTGCAAAGGGATCAGCTACATTGAAAATAAAAATGATGACTTAGAAATTATTTGAGAGCATTTATTACTGAAACACAATTTTTTGTGGATCCCCTACTAATTAGACGATTCCTGTCATGTCAGCATTTGAGGAAGGAGCCTTACTAGTAACATTCCTTGTCAGTGGCAGTCCATGCCAAAACCCAGAGACATTAGTTGAGGAACGGGGCCTTTCATTTAGTGTGTGGAGTGAGGTGATTAAAATGTTTTGGATGAACGTCGCTCACTGGAAACAAATAACAATTTGAATCCCACTGTTGGTCTGAAATGTTTGTCAGTCAGAGAACAAAGATATCTTATTACCTGATGGTGATCAGTTACCCATACAGCTAGGTATTGAAGTCAAGCCCCTTGTAGTTATTTGGTTTCTGAACCTTAAAAGAAAGAGGGAGTTGAATAAGACTTAAAAGACAGCACCCTCACATGTCATACAAGGCAACTAATATGAGGTTGGGCATCAGGTCAGTGGAACCTCATGAGAAGGATAGACTTGCACAGACTACCACCGCTGCTATCATCGATTATATTTGGTGCATCCTAAGGGATTGCCAAATTGCTGTTGCCACCATAAAGAGCACAAAGTATCCAATGATTTGTTGTGTCAACCTGTTCCAGTGACTGTACAAGTTGCTGTCAGAGTGTGTATCATTAAATTGTTTATTAAAAAAAACAGTAGTTCCTAGTTTTCATTTGACTTCCAAAAAACCTGGCTTTAGGGTATCAGTGCATTATTTCAACTTTCAACTCTACAGAACCATTTATGCATTTTTTTGTTGTTGACACTCATGAATAAAGCTACTCAGTTTCAACAATACATTCAAGTTGACAAGATTACGTATATGGGACAATTGTTTCACCTAAAAAACCAACACTTGCCGGGTTTGAGTTGACCACGTACTTTCATCAAAAGACGGCTTTAATTATCACTAAAATTACAAACATTCATCTTTCACTAAACATAAGCATTTTATTTATCAGATAGGTGTCACAAAGTGGATTTGATTTTATAGTTATGCCTGAGTGTAAGACAAGACCCTAGTAATAGAAAAGACTGAGATGATATATTTGAAGTTAAATGACAGTGAATGTGGTAAGGTGGGCCTATTGGCTCGAGGGTGAGAACTGAGATTTAACTCTCCCTCGCCACTCGTGACTTCTAGAATTGCTATAAACTCACCCTCCTCTGACTACCTTTAACAATTAAAGGAGATAAGGTTAAACTAATTGAACACAGACACCACTATACAGACAACAGTTAAGGACGGTATAGTAAAGAAGCTGATCCAGTGTACATTAATAAGTTTATTATACAAATCAACAGAATTTCATAACACAGTAACAAAAATATATATCGTGCGAGGTTGCACAGACCTGGAAACAAAAAAAAGAATCAATTTGATTATAAGCACACAAAAAAACCCCAACCACTTTCACTCCGTCATACACCCTGCTGGGGACAAAAATTAAAATGATGAGTGATCTTAACTACCGTCTAATTTGGTGGGGCATCAACTGTAGCCCCCACTCTCTATTACACTACTATTTCTACCATCAATGTTCTGCTGACACTGCATAAAGACTATCTACACAGCTGCTACTCTGTCAGCGATATACGCCACTAAGTCACACTCTGAACTGCTACCCTAGTAGATTTTTATAACTCTAAGGCTCAGAGGCTACCCTCTAAGAATGATATGAGACTCTACAGGTCTCCGATATATTTTCACTGTCTCTCTCACCCCTTCTCCTGTCTTGCTTCTCTCATTTCGTTTCAGAAACCGGGAATGATATCCCTGTCTCCCTGGTTCTGACTCCTACACTGATGACTTCTGAAAATATTGCCTAAGTACTAGACTTCACTGTAGAGGCTTCACTATTGGCGAAAAACTGATTTTCCCATGCCCGGTTACCCCTCATTAGGTTTAGGGCCGTCGGTATTATTATGACCAATTTTTATAACCGACACACCAGCCCACGTGCTTGGGTTTGATGTGTGTATAGGAGCTTTGAGCTCAGGATTTTAAGGAAATCCTTTCACTGAAGACTGTGTTGCTGCCAGCGACCTGCTCTTTCTCACTCTCTCTCTCTCTCTCTGGGGCCAATGTACTCAGAGCCGATACCCGCCGCGGTACAATGCTCTTACGCCTCTGGCGTTTCCTCTACTTTTCTCTCCTGAGAAGACTGGCTACCTTTGCCAGCTGTCAGGAACAAAATTTATGGCACCCCGAGCTACGGGCCGTGACCAAATGCAATTACTGCGTTTCTTCCACTCAGAAGCAGACAATAATGCTTGGATGCATGGCCAGAACTTTTCTGCAGACAAAGAGGCTTCTAATTGAGAAGCGCTCAGATAGATCTTAGAATCCCCCACGCTGACCCAAAAGCACTATGTCATACTAGCGTCCCACTATAGCCAATAGAAATAGTGCAAAATCTAAAATTAATCTCATGGTCTAAATATAGAACGTATGAGTAACCCGCTATATCTGAACGCGTGTGTCTATCGCGCTGTAATATTACCTAACATTGTCCGTTTGTGTGAGTAGAATCCAATGTGATTCGCTTTAACGTAAGTTGGACGTTACCTGGTTAGTGGTTCATCACCCCTTCCCCCGATTTACTGGGTAGGGGTTAATTCAATCACACTCAAGCTTACCACAATAAAATGACCGCGATAAATTTAAACAAAGCAAAATGGGATTACGAGATCGCAATAAATCTAGGGAAAGGAAGATTGGTGCCATTCAGTACTACCCTACAGTAATCCTTATAGAAAAAAAACCCACAATTACTTTACCTACAGAACAAGACTAAACACCACTAATTACAGAGAAGGAAAAAAAACGAATAAGATAAAAATCCCACCGTAATCCCCTCCTTCTGAAAAAAACGGAAAATACTACAAGGAGGAGAAACCTGGGGTGGATTACATGTAATCCCTCCTAGAAAAAACGTAAATAATACAAGGAGAAGAGAAATGGGGCCTGTTGCAAATCAAATCACAGTAACTCCTCACAATAGGCTTGAATAAAGCTACAGTTTACAGTATTAAAAACTGACAAGACAAATATTAATAAATGGAAATCGATTAAAAAAATAATCAGTTTCTAGAATCCATGTTCCTGTACCTTTCATAATGTGTCAGAGAAAAATTATCAGAAGATTTTGACAATAAACTGTCTCCTACTGGGATCCTGCTTCAGAGTAGGCAAAATTACATGTACATTTGTTCATCATCATAACAGGAAGTGATTGATCTAGAAGGCCTTAGAAGAGACCAAGATGCTGTTACTGAGAACTGATGTAGTGTGGACTCAAAAGAAAAAAAAGAAAACAGAATGTATAAAAAAAGAGAGTCTGTCAAACATATCTTGGTAGAGAACAGCAGAGCAAAAAATAGAGACATGAACCATCACAGACAAAAGATGGCCAGGAACCAAGGTGTTAATGTAATATGCCCCAAAATGATTAATGGACATCATGAATTAAAAAAAAAATTTAGTTTCATTGCTCTGTTTAAATTTTTTTTTTAATTACTTTAAATATGCAAATGGCACATGACAGGAGGACTTGGCATGTGTTTGTTGAAGGCCTATGCTCCTTGGGGAGCTAAAGGGTATTGATTGATTGATTGTATTGAGGAATAGTAGATTTTAATTTTCCCCCTACATTATTTTCTGCTTTAGAAATCTAACTAAATTATTCATCAATTATGCAGGTCCTATTGGCTTGGTGAACGTTCTTACTGCTAAAGCCAAAGGAGCAGCTGTTGTGTGTGTCACAGGTAATGTCTGTCATTGTCTGATTCACTATCTGACATTGGCAGTCTGCTAGTTCATGCTTTTACAATGGACATGCTAGAAAAATGGAAGAGTTTTTTGTTTTTAAATTGAGACACCAGAAATCCTTGTTCATAAATGTATTATTTTGCATAAAGCAGGCTGAAGTCAAGATTCTTCTGTTCATTTAAATTAAATAACTTTGCTATATATATAATACGTGGTAAGGAAT
The DNA here is from genome assembly GCA_024509875.1 of Oreohelix idahoensis. Classification (NCBI taxonomy): domain Eukaryota; kingdom Metazoa; phylum Mollusca; class Gastropoda; order Stylommatophora; family Oreohelicidae; genus Oreohelix; species Oreohelix idahoensis. The sequence continues at coordinate 139,581 of JAMPIV010022451.1, read as the reverse complement.
AGCTGAATGGAGTCTAGGCTTTTGCTGATTTAAAAATTCATAATTCTTAAACAACACCTATGTGGAACTGATGACAAGAACCAGACAAATGCCATTGGAACAAGAGATGAAAAGAAGACACTGGCCATGGATAAGACACACATTGAGGAAACCTGTTGATAACATTACAAGGCAGTCCTTGTTCTGGAATCCCCAGGGTAAGAAAGCTAGAAGTAGACCAAAAAAACACAAGGAGAAGAGAAACTGAGACAGAAATGAAAATTATGAGGAAGACATGGAAAGAAGTTGAGCTGATAATACACACCAGAAGGACTTGACATGTTTTTGTTGTAGGCTTGTGTTCCTTAGAGAGCTGAAGGGTATTGATTGATTGGCTAGTTTTTAAACACACGATTTTCTTAACCTCAGAAAAAGCAAAGGTATTGTGTAAGAAAAAAGAAGTATAGAGATCTCACGTGGTTTATGTGTATTACGGTTAATCACCTAAAGGGAAGAGTTAAGTTATGTTATAGCTTGATCTTGAATCCCATGATCATTCCTCTAGTTGCAATTAAATTCAGTTTGTTTCCTGCTAATTTGGTATTAACATCATTCACTTTGTCAAATAAGCCAACAAGATCAGCGACATCAAGCTGGCTGACTTTTATTTCTTTACAGAAATTCAGTTTTTGTTGAGGCATGTGTGCTTGTGACTGAATGCCTCCTATTCAGTTTTTGATGAGGCATGTGTGCTTGTGACTGAATGCCTCCTATTCAGTTTTTGATGAGGCATGTGTGCTTGTGACTGAATGCCTCCTATTCAGTTTTTGATGAGGCATGTGTGCTTGTGACTGAATGCCTCCTTAATCATCATCATTTTCCATTTTGCTCCCCATGGAGCAACTCCTGCTGCTGGCCCTCTTACAAGAACTGCACCAAGCATTCACAAGTAGTGGTTTCTGTGGCCATTTAATCACCTTTTACGACATGCATGAGGGAGCATTAGGCATATTCTTTCTGTCTCCTTAGAGACCCCTGGGAGCTACATGGGGAGCCTCCTTAATGCTTCCTAATAATTTGCTGCCTTTTTTTCAGACATTGATGAATCAAGACTTAAAGTGGCCAAGGAGATAGGTGCTGACTATGCGGTGAAAGTGACCAGCAGGGATGCACAGGCCACAGCACAAGCCATAGAGGAAACATTGGGTGACAAAGTAGACATTAGCATAGAGTGCAGTGGTGCTCCATCAAGTATCCAGACAGCAATTTATGTCAGTATTAAAATTTGCAGAATTCACTTATTAATAAATTGAATATTTTACTTGGTAAAGTATTTATTTATAGAAAATAAGAAACGTTGCTTGTATCACCATTTAGGTGATTTTTTTATGTGAAATTAAGGCAAATTTGATTTAAATTAATCCTTCAAGCACCATATCAATGTAAAATCAGAATCACCTCTGCAGGTATTAGAAAATTACCTCCAAACTGAAAATGTATAAATAATTATCTGGCTGAAACAGTTGGCAGTCTGTTAATAGTTTATATCATCTGAGAACACAGATATATAGTAGACAATGCAAAAGCTGACAGATTAACAAAACCAGGAACAAGCATGGTTCAAACAAACATTCATACATCAAGACTAATACTTCAGACCGACTTCAAAGAGGAAAGGCTTGAATTGTTGGGCATGCAGATCTGCTGGACATACTTTGGATAAAGATATTACCAAACCAGACAATAATGACATCAACAAGCTATGATGGATAGAGCAGAGTACTGACTTCCAATTCAGAAAAGAACACATACTCAGCAAGCACTTAAGAAATCAAATCTCTCGCATAAGCTGAACTGTTGCTACTGTACCCATTGACGTAACAAGGTAAAATGTCAGCCACATGGGGGCAATGAGTTTATGGTGTCATAAAGTGTTACACACAAATCAGTTATGGGTTGCCACCTTTTTTTTTTTTTTTTTTATGATCTGCAAAGTTGATTATAACTTGGTTGAAGTCTTCTTCTTCTTCTTCTTCTTCTTGCGATCGCATCTTTGATGATTACACCGTCAACGAGTGTTCATGGGAATTACTTCATGTTTGATTTTCCTTTTAACATGAGCTTTGAATTTAGATTGAGACGTGGGCAGTGTTCTTTCTTATGCTGGTCAAACTAGTCCTGTAGGAATGAGCAGTTTGTTAGTTTCCACATGTGCACAGCCTAAGCAGAAATCGTAACTTGTGCAAAGGTTTATTCATACACCTTCAAGTCAAAAATGTTAAGTCCTCCGGTCAGAGTGTGCTATCATCTTTGGGTTGGTTTGTTCCACGTATAGTCCTCATCATTTTCACAAAGTCTGTTTCCAGCTTCTTCTCCATTCTGCTTCTGTTCACATTCTCCTCCCTTTTTTGCAAGTTTATCTGCCTTTTCATTTCCGGGAAGTCTTCTTCTGACAAGGAATGTCTTGCAAAATGGCTAGGAGTGAAACTGTTTCATGGGACATTACTTCATCTTGCTGATTTAATTTTACATGATGCAATAGATACAGACGTGGGCAGTGTTTTATATGCTTCCAAACTATTGAGGAAGAGTGTGTATAGCTTCCCATTCCAGCCTATCATAACCCTCCACTCCCAAAGGAGCATAGGCCTTCAACAAACACATGCCAAGTCCTCCTGTCATCTCAAGTTCTTTCCACGTTCTCCTCATCATTTTCACCTCTGTTTCCAGCTCTCTTCTCCATGTGCTTCTTGGTCTACCTCTGCCTCTCTTGCCCTGGGGGTTCCAGAAGTAGGACTGCCTTGTAATGCTATCAACAGGTCTCCTCAGTGTGTGTCCAATCCATCGCCATCGTCTTCTTCTCATCTCTTGTTCCACTGGCACTTGTCTAGTTCTTATCCTCAATTCCACATTGGTAACCTTGTCATACCATTTTAATCCCTCTATTCTACGCAAGCATCCATTTATGAAAGTCTGTAGCTTTTTGGTAGTTGTCTTTGTTGTTCTCCATGTTTCAGAATCATACAATAGGATATCACTTCCTACATTTGATTCTGATTATTCTTATTTTTTTGATATTGCCTGTCCCTGTGTATTTTGCCAAGATATGTGTATGATCCAATTTTCTTGATCTCTCATCGATATATTTCCCAATTTGTCCTCTTGCATCGTGATTCTTTATTTTGAAGCCAAGTCATCAGCAAAATCCAGATCATCCAACTGCTTAGTCAGAGTCCATTGGATTCCATTTCTGTTGTGTGTTGTCGATGATCTCATAACCCAGTCTATTGCTAGTAAGAAAAGAAATGGAGACAAGAGGCATCCCTGTCGCACTCCTGTTCTTATCCCAAACAGTTCTGTAAGCAATGGGCAGTGTTTTATATGCTTCCAAACTATTGAGGAAGAGTGTGTATAGCTTCCCATTCCAGCCTACCCAGCTGTAAATGGGTACTTGACTCTGTCCTTGAATTATGGAAGGCAAAAGCAGCAAAGATGGGAACTGGTCACACCACCTCATAAAGCTGGACCTAGTATGGTGAAGTCTCTAACACTTCACTCCCGTACAGCGACATCTATTATAGGATTACCTTGTACTTTTACCTTTTTAGTCATCAAATATTTTAGCTCCATTCAAGCTATTTAAATAAATATATGATATCATAGCTTACTTCTTATGAAGCTCAGCAAGTTGCTCATCAGTCTTCTGGTTCAACTGATCAGTAAAATATTCACTTGTGCAGAAAAAAACTGAGCTGAATGTGTAATTCTCTCATTCGAGAAAATTGAAACAAAAACAGCAACTCAGAACGGTGTAATGAACACTGAGAAAGTTTCCAGTAGACATCACCAGAACGTCTTTAAAACAGAACATGCAAAGAAAGAAAGTCTGGATGCTGATAAAGAAGATCTGGATTCATCTTCAAAGAGCTAGAAATATGTGCCCAAGACATGATTTGTGAAAAAAATCTGTTTAATGTATCATGCTTCTTGTCACGAAGTGGATTTAAGTCTAGAGTTGTCTGACATATATAGACAAGACACTAGTATGAGAAAGTCTGAGAAGATAGATTTTGTATGAGAAATGACAGTGAATGTGGACAGATGAGGCCTATAGCTGCAAGGGTGAGAACCGAGATTGACTCCCCCTCGCCACTTCGGACTTTGTGAATTGCTAAAGACTCACCATCTCTGACTACCGTAAAGGAGATAAATTTTCACTAAAAGTTCCACAGATACAACTATACAGACAACATTTACGTACAGTATAGTATAGAGACTAATACAGTTTATAGTTTATTTACACAATAAAATAAATTACATATCAAAAATAAATATCGAGCGTGGGGTGCAAACCTGAAAAGAACCAAAACGATTAAAAATGACATACAATATAACCCAACCCTTTCATTCACCCTTCAACCTGTATGGAAAAAAAGAATTAAGATTACACACACTGTACTTGGTGGGGTCTCAAAGTACGAGCCACCACTACTAACTATCCTATTGAATTATGAACTCTAACACCACTGTCCGGCTGCAGACTTAACTAACTGGCTCCACAACTCTGAATACACTATCTAATGTCCTACACAACAAATCACAAACACCGGTCCACTAACGGACTTCATCAGTGCAAACTCAGAAGCCATCCTAACACAACTTTCTAACTGCCTCTAACCCATCTGTCTCTCCTCTAGTTCGGCTCAGTGTCTCTCTGACACTCCCAACTTCAGCTGAGTGGCGTCTCCGTTATGCCGCTCCTCTCGACAGACGATTTAACCCGCTTAGGGTTTAGGGACAAACAGCATTATTTTGGCTGTGTACAAACAATAGACCCAACCTCCAGGTTATATTATATAAAATGGACAAATAAATGCATCTAAAACTAAAGTTATGAACTTTTCTAACGAGGCCTTTAATATCATCCTGAACGGGGAAAAACTACAGAAAGTTGAAAGTTTCAATTATTTAGGCAGTAAAATGACTCAGGATGGTGACACAACAAGAGAAATTCATACTAGAATTGTTTTGGCAGCTAGCGCCTTCAATAGATTATCTAACATTTGGAAATTACGATCATTGAATATACATACCAAGCTTTGTCTGTTTAATTCAAATGTTATCTCAGTGTTAACATACGGCTGTGAGAGTTGGAAAATAACAAAATCATTAGAGAACAAGCTGAATACATTCGAGAACAAATGTCTTAGAAAACTCATGAACATCAGTTGGAAAGAATTCAAGACTAATCGACAAATAAGAGAAGACTCTAGGCAGAAATATGTCTCCAACTATATAAGGAAAAAACGATGGTCATATATCGGTCATGTCCTACGAATACAAAACAACAGAATACCATTGCAGGCACTCACTTGGGTTCCTGAGGGTAAGAGGAAAAAAGGAAGACCAAAAGAAACACTCAGAAGAACAATAATAAGAGAAGGAAGAACGTTGGGATTAAACAATGTGCAAGAGCTAAGAGGAGTGGCATCACAACGAACAACCTGGAGAGCACTGGTTTCTGCCTTATGCGCCATGTTTGGTGCTTAAAGAATTTATTATTATTAACCTCCAGGCCACGCTGGTGCAGACATACTTGGCGCCGGTAATGACCGCGTCACCAGTTCTCATTTACCTCTGGTGATGCCTCGACCCTTCTACTTCTGAGAAGGCCGAATACCTTGGCAAGCTGTAAGGCAAATTGCACCCCTTCCTGTGTGCCATGAAAAATGCTGTAAACAAAGAAATAACAACTAATGTACAACAACTTCAAAATAAACTCACCTCAACACATAAACACATTAATTAAACCATCTCCCATCTTCACCCTAAGTAACGCCGCTGTCACGAAGTGGATTTAAGACTAGAGGCTGCCTGAATATAGAGACAAGACACTAGTGGGAAGTGTCACGTAGCGTTTAAAGGATAAGAGAATTATTTAGAGGAAATAATAGATCTGATGTGGAAGATTTGGCTCAAGGAATCCCTGCTGGGTTTTCCCACTTCCGAAGGGTGACGAAGAGGGTAAATTCTCCTAACTCGACAGGTCTGGAAAAGATTGTAAGGAGATATTTGGTCTCTCGCTACCGTCGTCCCCTTCTCAGTTATCTATTATTATTATTCTTTAAATTATATTATATTTTACGAGCCCCCCTCCCTTATAAAGGAAGATAAACATAGACAATATTCAACATCTAATGGAAGGAACAAAGCGTGGGGTACAGTATATACACCCAATTGGTTTATTGCAATAAAGTGAATAGATGGTGAATGATAGTATTGTCGATGGAATTAGTGTCTGCTGTATGTATTATGTGTCTCACACTTCACGTGTTTTTTTCATCATGGATGACTAAACTTTGTGGCATTGATTAGGTGAGTTTCCTTTGTCGTGGACTTAGCTTTTCAGCCCCCGGCTGATAGTGAAGTGTGGTTAGTTCTCCGGTCTCCTGACGTTGCCCCGGTAGGTCTTGAATGGTTCGGATTTGCCTTCTCTGTGCTCGACTCCGTATTCTGCGCTGAGATTGGACTGTCGTGCAAGGCTCCACCATAGACTGAAGACAAATACGACGGCTTCATTAATTTTCTAGCTTTAGAAAGCAGTCTTTCCCTAAGCCGTCCCTCTGCCAGTCATATCAGATTTTAGTCTCTAACATCATATGTCTAGAGTCTAATCTTGAATTCAAGTTTCTCCTGTCTGTCCTTTATTATATTTCTCTGCCCCAGTGGCAGTATTATAATTCTTTAGACTGATTTATCGTCAGCTTAACCCGATGAATTATTATAAATGTCAGTTAAACCCACCAAATTTATCATAGAAATGTCGGCAACAGTATTCTAGTTCTGTGCCTCTAGCCTAATCGTCATGTCATTATGATGAATTTAACAAATAATTGGACATCCGTGTTTTTAGAATTGTCTGACAACATTATCACACACTTCATGTCTGGTCGCCTCGTCATATAATTTATAATGAATATATGTCACGGTCTGTCAACATTATCGTTAATATTAATTTCCGTTAGTCTAAACGTCGGGTCGAAAATAATCAAATAATATGGAAATTAATAGCTATATATATATATATTCCCGTTATACATTATTATGAACATGTACATATCCCGTGGGATCATAAAATATACCCGATCACATGTGGCTGGATGTGATCGTAAAACAAAAATATGAATAAAGTAACATACCAATCTTGCGTCGATTTTGCAATGTACTACACATTTCATCACATTATATTCTAGCGAGATTTCACTTACCTACTCAAAGATGGACGCTAACCCGCAATTAGACACGTGGCTTCAGTGCTTTTAATGCGAGAATTCGCCGATAATTGGGTTAGACCTAGCTGTCTCAAGGGTTCCGGGCAAGTGAAGATTGCCCGTGTTTGGCGCACTTTTAGCGGGACATTTCCGCTTGGACACGTGATCCATAGCGTGCATCATGTGACATTAGCGTCAAATAAACGCTCCAATCAATAGCGTTAAAAGTCACGTGGGGTCTTCCTAAAGTGGCATAAACTGGTTTTATCAGCTTAAGCAGTCTTAAATTAAAACAGGTTCCTAGCTACCGAGGTCATTGGTCAACAATGACGTCGTATCTAAAAATAGCGAGGAGAAAATACTGAATACTAGGAGAATTTCCGCAAGTGACACTTCCCGGGACTTTGCGATCATGCATTGAGGATGAGAAAAAAAACGATGTCCGTAAATAATAAAAAAAATGAAGAGAAGATTGGGCAAGTTGTCACACAAGCCCCTCCTCAAGTTTGACGTTCCGTCCAACTCCTCTTGTCCTGTCTTCCTCTTCTTTTCCAGTTTCTCATATCTCCTCGGTTGCGTCCGGATCTCTGCTCAAAAAATCTGCCCCTACGTTGTTCTTCCCAGGTATGTATTCTATGTGAAAGGAATATGGCTGCAACAGGAGTGACCATCTCATAAGCCGGGCATTAAGGTTCTTCGACGCTGCAAGAAATATCAACGGTTGGTGATCACACTGCACCGTGAACTTTTTCCCGTATAAATATGGTTGAAACTTCTGCACAGCCCATATTAGCGACAGACATTCTCGTTCGATGGTAGAGTAGTTCTGTTCAGCAGGGTTCAATTTCCTACTAGCATATGCGATGGGGAATAGAGTTGCAGAAGGTCTATCACTAGGCTGCAGGAGAGTGGCTCCTATCCCTATATTGCTAGCATCTGTTCGCAGCGTAAAGTTCAGAGTTAAGTCAGGCAGTCGCAGAATTGGCCTAGCTGTGAGTTTCTCCTTCAGCAGCGTGTAGGCATTTTCGCACTCCGCTGTCCAGGTTACTTTGTCGGGTTCCCATTCTTGGTTAATGCGGTCAATGGCGCACTCAGGGTATTAAAATCTTTAATATATCTCTGGTAGAAGCCACATAGAGACACAAATGACCTTACATCCTTTTTAGTCTGGGGTCGTGGGGCCCGCTGTAACTTCTCAATATTACGCGCATCTGGGAACATGCATCCATGCGAGATAGTGTGTCCCAGGAATTCTAGTTGCTCGCAGGCAATTTGACATTTTGTAGGGCGAGCGGTGAGTCCTGTTTCTCTAAGTCTTTCGAAGAGTAGGGAAACTGCGTCCAGGTGCTCCTCAAAGGTGTTCGTGGCAATAAGTATGTCGTCCATGAAATTACTTATCCCAGGGTGGTTCAGGGGTTCCAGTAGCTTCCTCATCATACGAGTAAAGACGCTTGGGGCGTTGCTTAGCCCAAATGGCAATACATTAAACTCATAATGGCCTTCAGAAGTACTAAATGCTAAATTATGTCGAATTTCCTCTTTTACCGGGATCTGGTAGTACCCTTTGCTAAGGTCTATCTTCGAAAAGTATCGTGCTCTACTCAGCTTGGTGAAAAGCTGATTCTGATCCGGTAAGGGCTCCGCTTGAAATTCCGTTACAGCGTTGAGCCTTCGGTAGTCTATGCAGAGGCGATGTTCTCCTGTGGATTTTCTAAGCAACACTACACTCGCACTATAAGGCGACTCTGATTTTGAGATAATATTTTCCTTAAGCAGGTACTCGATTTCCTCACTCAATGCCTTTGCTTTAGCATAAGGAACAGGATAGTTCTTAACTCGTACCGGGGCGAGGTCTGTTAGCTTCATATCAAATTCTATCAGGTTGGTCATGCCAGGTTTATCCGTGAGTGTACTAGGGTGTTTTCTCAACAACTGTTGAACCCGTGCCTGCTGATCCTCCGTTAAAGTTGAACTAATCTGAACATCTTGATGAGTTTCGCACTGACGAAGAGGGTATTCACAGGAGGTCAGGGGTTCTGCCTCAGTTTCCGTCGCAATAGCCAGTGTCAGGAAATGTGCTGGTTCTGCACCTGGTCTTTCATAATATCGCTTCAGCAGGTTTATGTGGTAAATTTTCTGCTTCCCCTTTATGGCAATCTTGTAATTGGTGCGCGACATTTTCTCAACAATTTTATATGGACCTCTCCACCCGATTTGCAATTTATTATTGCTACTGGGCAGGAGTAATAATACCTGTTCTCCTACTTCTAGCTCCCTATCCTTCGCAGTGCGGTTGTAGTAACGCGCATGTTTACGACGGGCACGGCGTACATTTTCCTTTGCCAGTTCCCATCCTGTTTTAAGGCGTTGGGTCAACTCCTTCACGTATTGGGATGCAGAGGTGACCGTCTCATCAGCTTTATCATCTGTCCAAGTACGTAACAGTGCCTCTAAAGGTCCTTTTATAGGTCTACCAAACAGCAATGTGGCAGGAGGCATCCCAGTAGAATTGTGGGGTACTTCGCGGTAAGCAAATAGTGCTGCGGGTAAGTATTGATCCCAGCTCTCTGGTTTTTCCTGCGCAAGTTTCCGAAGGATGGAAATAAGGGTCCCGTTAAACCGCTCCACCTGGCCATTTGCCTGGGGGTGGTAGGGAGAGGTGTGGATATGTCGGGCCTGAAATATCCTAAACACTTCCTCGGTGAGTTTTCCTCGGAATTGGGAACCATTATCTGTCAGGATCTGTGACGGAAACCCTAGCCGAGTAAATATGGTGAGCAGAGCCTCAGCAACATGCTTAGAATCACAGGCGGGCATAGCAATTGCCTCTGCCCACATGGAGCAACAATCCACTAACGTGAGTATTTAACTGTTTCTCTTTTTGCTACGAGTAAGTGGACCCACAATATCCACCGCTACTCGTTCGAAGGGTGTGCCCAAGATTGGCATTTCTCCCAGAGTGGCTGGGGCCGTCCAGTGTTTCGGCGCTGTCCTCTGGCACTGCGGGCATGATTTCACATATCTCTGGATATCGGCGTTGATACCTGGCCAATAATAATGACATGAAATACGCTGAATCGTGGCACTTATGCCCATGTGGCCACTAAACGGAAGGGCATGGCCCATTTCTAGGACCTGGGCTCGGTATGCTGATGGAACCACAAGTTGCCCATGTTCCTGTCCTCCATTTCCTGCTTTCCGATGCAACAGCCCATTTTTCTTGTAGAAGTCTCCCTTTTGGAGAGGAGTGTGCGCTCTCGGTAGTTTTTTGTAGCAGGGTGCTAGAGATTGATCCTCCGTTTGTGCCTTTTTTAATTCCTCAGGAAGGATGTTGGGTGGGGATTCCAACTCCGTATTCCGTTTGGCCTGTCCTCTAGTGGTGACAGCCGCCACAACCAGAGGGTGAATGGGTTCTCCCAAGAACACATACCTACACCCTAAGATCAAGGGATAAATAGGGTCGTCCAAGATCGCTGCACGGATTTCCCCAGTCACATATTTTGATTTGACCTTAATCTTGGCTATGGCCAAACGCATAGGTGCTGCACTTTTAGTAGGTCCTTGTATTTCTATAGTGTCTTCTGTCATCTGGTCAGGCTTGACTAGGGATGCACAGACAACTGCGTCGAATGCAAGGCCTGTATCATAAAGGCAGGTCACCTCTTGGTCATTTACGAGGACTGTCTCAACGACCGGGGGATGTCGGGGTTTGTCCAGAGGTTCTTCCGGTCCATTTCCCCTTGCGGCACTTTTACGTAAGCAGGCAGCATGATGAGGTGGGTTTTTCCGGTTGCACTCCTGCGTATTGTGGGTGATGGTTCTACAGTGCTTACACCATTTTTCCCCTTGCCTCTGCTGCTGGAAATTAGATCTCTGAGTAGTCTTGTAGTCTGGCTTGTCATGCTTTTTGAAGTTAGTATACGGTGGTTTCACTTGGGGGTCCATGTGTGACTGAGCTGTCTGTCTAGGTACGTAATCTGGTTGTTTCCGTCTGGGTGGTGGATTCTCTGATAGTGCTGCCTGATATCGTTCCGCTAACTGGACTATGGATTCTAAAGTGCTGGCCCCATTCTCTGTCAGGAATCTTCTCATGTCGGAAGTCATGGTGTCCTTCAGTTGTTCGATCATGACCATTTCCTTCAGGCCTTCCCAATCATGAGTAAAATTCCCTAGGGCACCCCACTTCTCCACGTAGGAATCCAGTCTCGCAGCAAACTGAGCAAAGTTCTCTCCGACTTCCCTCCTAGAGTTACGGAACCTCTTCCTATAGGCGTCAGCATGTAGCTCATAACGAACCAATAGTGCCTTTTTCAAAGAGTCGTAGTCATCCTGTAAACCTGGAGGAAGCTGGCTATACACGTCATAAGCAGTTCCTCTAAGCCCTTGCGACAGTTTCAGGTTCCATTTGCTCTTCTCCAAACCAAACGTGGTGGCAAACTTCTCAAATTTGTCGAGATACCTATCGATCGAGTCGGCTTGTTCCGAGAAAGCTTCAAATGGAAACGTCAAAGGTCCCAAAGTTGACATGAGTGAGGATGGCAAAGGTCCGGTGCCCCCTGCGTGCAAGGAAGGCATATCATCTGACCGTGGCGATAGGTTGCCTGAGGAGGTAGATGCGGTCGCACCGGCTACTGGTTCAACTCTTTGAGCTTGTCCCTGCATCTCTAACTGCTTCATCTTCAATGCATGCTCGCGTTCATCTCTCGCGCTTCTTTCTCTAGCGTCTACAGCTTTTATCCTCTCATCTATTTCTGCTAACTTTATTCGCTCTTCTCTTTCAGCTTTCGCTGTTTCTCGAGCGTAATACTTATCAGTCTCGACACTGACATAATTTGCAAGGTCCACCCCACTATAACCTAGATCCCGACCGGCCTCCCCTAGTGCTGCCTTAAGCTTAACTATTTCAGCCATCTTTTGCAGTTAAAGTCCACACTGAGTAAGCTAGTGCTACCTTCCAATAGTATTTCTAACAACAAGTAAATACTAATTAGTTATCCGACTGCTGTAGAATGAAATTACTACAGTTATGGAGACTTAAGGTCTGTAATTCAATGAAATACAAAATCAAGAACTAACTTAATTAAACACAACATATATAAAGGGATTCACCAATCAATGCCTGAATTTCTAGAAAAAATGTTTTCTGTCTTTCTAGAGCTCACTGTGTGAAAATACATGTGTTAAAATGGTATACTGTAATGACTGAATGGATGATACTATCCCAGAGGTATGATAAAATACATAAGTTCAAATCCCGGACCGAGACACCAGTGTCACGTAGCGTTTAAAGGATAAGAGAATTATTTAGAGGAAATAATAGATCTGATGTGGAAGATTTGGCTCAAGGAATCCCTGCTGGGTTTTCCCACTTCCGAAGGGTGACGAAGAGGGTAAATTCTCCTAACTCGACAGGTCTGGAAAAGATTGTAAGGAGATATTTGGTCTCTCGCTACCGTCGTCCCCTTCTCAGTTATCTATTATTATTATTCTTTAAATTATATTATATTTTACGAGCCCCCCCTCCCTTATAAAGGAAGATAAACATAGACAATATTCAACATCTAATGGAAGGACAAAGCGTGGGGTACAGTATATACACCCAATTGGTTTATTGCAATAAAGTGAATAGATGGTGAATGATAGTATTGTCGATGGAATTAGTGTCTGCTGTATGTATTATGTGTCTCACACTTCACGTGTTTTTCATCATGGATGACTAAACTTTGTGGCATTGATTAGGTGAGTTTCCTTTGTCGTGGACTTAGCTTTTCAGCCCCCGGCTGATAGTGAAGTGTGGTTAGTTCTCCGGTCTCCTGACGTTGCCCCGGTAGGTCTTGAATGGTTCGGATTTGCCTTCTCTGTGCTCGACTCCGTATTCTGCGCTGAGATTGGACTGTCGTGCAAGGCTCCACCATAGACTGAAGACAAATACGACGGCTCCATTAATTTTCTAGCTTTAGAAAGCAGTCTTTCCCTAAGCCGTCCCTCTGCCAGTCATATCAGATTTTAGTCTCTAACATCATATGTCTAGAGTCTAATCTTGAATTCAAGTTTCTCCTGTCTGTCCTTTATTATATTTCTCTGCCCCAGTGGCAGTATTATAATTCTTTAGACTGATTTATCGTCAGCTTAACCCGATGAATTATTATAAATGTCAGTTAAACCCACCAAATTTATCATAGAAATGTCGGCAACAGTATTCTAGTTCTGTGCCTCTAGCCTAATCGTCATGTCATTATGATGAATTTAACAAATAATTGGACATCCGTGTTTTTAGAATTGTCTGACAACATTATCACACACTTCATGTCTGGTCGCCTCGTCATATAATTTATAATGAATATATGTCACGGTCTGTCAACATTATCGTTAATATTAATTTCCGTTAGTCTAAACGTCGGGTCGAAATTAATCAAATAATATGGAAATTAATAGCTATATATATATATATATTCCCGTTATACATTATTATGAACATGTACATATCCCGTGGGATCATAAAATATACCCGATCACATGTGGCTGGATGTGATCGTAAAACAAAAATATGAATAAAATAAAAATACCAATCTTGCGTCGATTTTGCAATGTACTACACATTTCATCACATTATATTCTAGCGAGATTTCACTTACCTACTCAAAGATGGACGCTAACCCGCAATTAGACACGTGGCTTCAGTGCTTTTAATGCGAGAATTCGCCGATAATTGGGTTAGACCTAGCTGTCTCAAGGGTTCCGGGCAAGTGAAGATTGCCCGTGTTTGGCGCACTTTTAGCGGGACATTTCCGCTTGGACACGTGATCCATAGCGTGCATCATGTGACATTAGCGTCAAATAAACACTCCAATCAATAGCGTTAAAAGTCACGTGGGGTCTTCCTAAAGTGGCATAAACTGGTTTTATCAGCTTAAGCAGTCTTAAATTAAAACAGGTTCCTAGCTACCGAGGTCATTGGTCAACAATGACGTCGTATCTAAAAATAGCGAGGAGAAAATACTGAATACTAGGAGAATTTCCGCAAGTGACACTTCCCGGGTAAAATGAAGAGTCTACACAGCTTCTCCGCTTTAGGCAAAATACCCTTCACTAGCTAACCCTATGTCCACCGAAAGAACTCTTTTTATCACCTCCTACACAAACTAACCGACGAATTGCTGAATTCTGTCTATGTTCAGTGTCTATATGACACTCTTGGTTTCTACTGAGAGACTCCTCCACTACTCTCCTTCTCTCTCTCTAGTGCAGTTAAGAGGAATTGTGACCCTTTTTCCTCTAACCAACTGTTACATCCCTGTCTTCTGACTACAAGAGGTTATCAGTTAAACACAAGTAGTTAAATACACAAATTCCTGTACTCTCAATAATGTTAACTTCACCCCTTCTCATCCAACTACCTTACCGAATTAATACTCAATTAAATAAAAGTACACACGTGATTAAAAATACACAAATCCGCTCGTGTATATATATATACTCTGTAAATTATCATAAATCAAAGATGCGGGTTTTCTACAGATCTTCTATTAAATATTACAGAGCACCAGTATCTAAGCATTTATCCTCACACACTTAATATCTCAAAACCGATTTCACAAATCAACGATACTGCTAATTATCCCCGGAAACTTTAAAACACTCTTACATTTCTACTAGTTCGTTAAGATAGTAATTGATGGCACTACAAGCTAAATTAACTTTAATTAATTTCCCAGAAGAAAACTTAAATCTAACGTGCTACGATCTTACAGAGCTATCTCCTACGCTTAATTAAATTATGGATATACCCAAATACCGAATATCTCTTAGCTTGAGCAAGCGATACTGATGTAGATTTCACGGCTGATAATTCTGGAGACGACGAGACTGCTACTTGATTTACTCTGTTATTTATTACAGAAAAAAAAGATGCAAGCGCCCACGCCCTACATCATCGCGTGGCTTCGCTTGGGCCGCTCTTAAACCAATGAAATCTCTGCAATTAGTTAATAACTGCCCCCGGCCAATCAAATCGAAAAATAATACATGACTCATGTTTATTACTGCTAACGCGCATCTATATTGCGTCATGTTAGATATCCTACGCGTGAGCACAATCAACTTTGATTTGTTCTAAGCGTAAGTTCGACGTACCTGGGTAGTGTTTTCCCCCATCCCTCGTTTAAACGGGTGGGTGTTTTTATAACGTCGGAAAATTAATAATAATACCTAATAATACTCAAGCACCTAATACAATAAAAATGACCGCAATTATTTTACAAAGAAAAGCCTACGTGAACGCAATTCCTCTAGAGAAAAAGAAGACTGGTGCGGGTATTAAAATCAAAACCCACAGTAATCCCCTGAAAAACGTAAATAATACATGGAGAAGAAGAATGGGGCCTCTTGAAAAATAAAAATACAGTACAGCATCACACTTCTGAAGGAGATAAGATTTCTGAGATGACAGTGCATGATGAGGAGGGACAAGGATGACACTTAATTGTGACTGATTGTTACATGTTGTTATTGTTCAATTATTCCGGAGATATTCTCCGTGGCCAAGGTAGACTCTAGGGGCAGTCACACAACATGTAATCAGTATAACTGTACTGAGTGGACCAACACCTCCTTCACAATTTTACAAACATGCAGTTTATTAGGTTTGACAAACGGCTCCATGGTAAGAGATATATATATACAGCCCCAAAGGCAAATGCAGTGGTATGTATGTCCAGTCCGTTCCCTATCAAACGCTGGTCATTGGCAATCATTCAGACTTTATTTAATATCGTCCTTTGGACATTTTTATGAATAGGCACACATTTCCTTACTAGAATAAGCCAGGGACACCTCTTCTTCTTCTTCTTCCGTCCTTAGCCACCGACCATCAAACAGTCAGTGGCCATTACGCCTAGTGGCGTCTTAGGGCAACAGCAGATAGGTTTTCTTTGCCATTGTTTCCCATCACGCCTAGTGGCGTCTTTAGGGCAACGGCAAATCAACCCATTTGCTGTTGTTTCCGTAATCGAAGTGACTGGCAAACGGGTGATCAGCCCGTTGTGAGGGACACCTCAACCAAGTATATTGATGTCCTGGTGATGGAATAATTCAGGAAAAACACAGAATACTGCAGGAGCTCAAAACACATACGTCCGCTTACTTCCTAACACAAGCCGCATCTCTCTTGCAGACGCTCAACTCACTTCTGCTTCAAATTTGTTCACATCTGCCAGTCAACCATATCAACATGACGTCACTTCCTTTATTAATAAGTGACTCCATATAAAATAAACAAAAAAGGAGCCCTGTTGAGCTGCCTATTATACCGACATAATCGTTATGAATTTTAATCATAACACTGATGAACTTGTTCAAAAAGTCGACCAAGTCGTGGGTGAAAAGTGTCATTTCACAATTTCAGATCTTTCTGCTGAATTTCCTCAAATTTTGAGGACTCGTCTGTTTCGAATTGTCATGGAGAGATTGGGCTACCACAAGTTCTGTGCACGGTGGGTACCAAAACAACTGACTGACATTTACAAAGAATGGGCTCAGCTTTGACGTCCCTTCTGCGCTACTGGGAAGAGGGGGACAAATTTCTCGACAGAATTGTGACTGGGGGCAAGACATGGGTTTAAGTTCATGAATGCAGAGATGAAGGAACAGTCCAAACAGTGGATGCACAATCATTCTCCAAACAAGCCCAAGAAATTCATACAAACATTTTTGCACCGAAAAATGATGGCTAGTGTTCTGGGACCGCAAGGGAATGTTGTTGATGGAATTCATGGCACCAGGGACCACAATAATGTCAGAAGTTTATTGTGAAATGCTGAAGAAGCTTCAGAGGTCAATCCAAAACAAAACACGCGGAATGCTCACCAAGAGCGTCATTCTCCTGCACGACAACATGCAGTCCCACACTGCGGCTTGCACAAAGACTTTACTCAAGCAGTTCAACTGGGAGATTTTCACCCCCCCCTCCCTTACAGCCCGGACTTGGCGCCAAGCGATTACCAACTCTTCGGCAAGATGAATGTCTGGCTGGCTACCCATCGCTTCGTAACCAACAAGGAGCTCATGGATGGAGTCAACATCTGGTGGGTACCCTGGCGGTGCTGTTCCTTGATGAGGGATTGCAAAAGCTGGTGCCACGGTAAGACAAGTGCCTGAATTTTGGTGGCGACTATGTGGAAAAGTAATGCAGTTATATATGTAAGTTTTGTATGTAATAAGATTTTTTTCTCTATTTTTACCAGCCAATCGGAGGTTGATTTTGGAATAGCCCTCATACATTAAATTTCAGGTATATAGTTTTTTATGTGGTTAGTGCACTGGCTTCCTAGCTCAGTGGTCCATGGTTTGATCTCCAGTTGAGGTGGGATTTCTTAGACCGCAAACAGCTCCGTGGTTGACCCAGCCTCATGAATTGGGTACTAGAGCAACTCTTGGAAGGTTGAAGGAGCCGGCGTGATGCTTACCACATCACCCCTAGTGTACTGATGGTCAAGAAAATATGGGCCTAACACCATTATCTCAAAATGCCCCAATGGGCGTGTAACAGGATCCTTCCTCCCTCCCTTCCTATATAGAGTTTTGAAGAGGAATTTGTGAAAATCAAATTTAATATATTTTCAACCAGTGACATTTTATTTATTTGTTATTTCTTTGTTCCAGGCCACTAAATCAGGAGGTGTAGTTGTTCTGGTTGGCAGGGGTCCCGCAATAGTAGAGATACCAGTCGTGAATGCTGGTGCGCGGGAAGTGGACATCAGGGGGATCTTTAGATATGTGAACTGGTGAGTGACATCTCCACAGATAGTTGTCAAATTTTAAAGTTTGACACTTCTGTTGTTTTACCTTGGTACTTGTGGAGCAAAGACTCAGTTTATTACAAGCCCTGCTGTCGTGCGTTTTATATAGGCTTTATTTTTATGGTCCCAATCGTGCAGGGGTAAGATAGTGGAAAGCTGTGTGAGAGAAAGGTGTGGGAAATAGTCCTGTTTACGACGAATACAGAGTGTAAGAAAAAATACTGTCTTGGGTTGAGTGATTGCTCAACTCACCTATATAGCACGACCCACATAAATGAGGAAGTATTATTTCACTAGATACTAGGAGCCGCGCTAGCGTAGTGGTTACAACACCGCTCTGGCGACCGGGTGATACAGGATCAAACCCGGGCGACGGCATTTGAGGATTTTTCGTCGACCGGGATTTGGACTGGATTAACTCGAGACCTGACGAGGACATTTGAAGGAGTGTCGTCGACCAGGGATTGGCGGCTCCTGAGCCGACCCAGCTGCAATGGGTACCTCCGAAATCGGCGAGTATTTGCCTGAATGGCGAGGGACACCTGTCTCTGTACAAGAAATAAAGGGATACTCACGTAAAATCAATGTCAGGTTAGACATAAATAATAACCTGAGATTTCGCCTCGAGTATTAGCGGGCGTACGAAAAAAAAAAAAAAAAAAACTAGATACAGATTCTACTACACTATCCTCTCGTACGCACACACAAACAATTTAGTGACATAAATACGTACATACGTATACACGAACACGTAAACTGTGGGCACATATAATCGGGTAGGGGAAGGTTTTTGACCAGAACTAATAGCTAAGGTTTATAAAATTTATTATATCTTTAGAAAAGAGAAAAAACAGATTACAACAATTAATACATCGTTATCAATGTCATCAGGTGAAATCATAGTTACATAAAGGGAAAATAAATAAACAATATATATTCTCATAGACCCGGGAACATAGAAAACTAGGAAAATGATCCCACCCGAGATGTGTTTACCCAACCGATCAAAACAAAGGATTTACAATGGGGAGTGGAGTAGACGGGACGTGTATATAGGATATGTCCTTAATTTAACTTTCCCGTGGGCTTCAGACTGAGTGAGAGAATAGATAAAAGGAATGTGTTATATTAGTAGTAAACATTTAAAAACTAAATTCTTTCATTCCGTTTTCCTTCTCGCATTTCATTCAGCGAGCTCGCTTTCATTCACACTTACCCCCTCTGTCGGCTGCATATGTCCATAGAATTAATCACACACAGTTCTTAAGACTATTATATATGTCTTATTATCGTGTCCAGTCCAGCCCCAGAAAGCTCTGTATAGCCACTGCTAATTTTGCTCGGAGATTTCGCTGAAATGGTGTGTTGATTATAATTTTCCTGGCAAGGATTCTTCGTCAGATTGCAGGGATTGTTATAGGGACTAAGTTTGTTTCTAGGAGTCTGTCGTAATGACTGGGAAATCTCTCAACAGCAGAATGTTACTCACTGGCGGTTCTTGGACAAACTAGCCTTAAATGTTCTCTGGAGAAGTTGGTAGTAGGAACACTGTTTGCTTGTCATATGGGTTTTGATTAAATAGATTAGTGCTGTCAGTTCTGCCTCATCAGGCCAGGGAACTTTATATGATTTAATATAATATATCTGGCATTGTCCCGTTCCAGTTAAACTTTACACCATTTGGCATTGACGTGGGTTTGGTTATTTAACCGATATACTGGTTTTGTGGAGGACTTAAAAGGGTCTCCAACAATCAGATTTTTGGTCTAGTCAATGTTTGTATGTTGTTAGGAACATATAAATGGGGATACCATAAGCCATCTGAACATGACTCTCTATATATCAAAAAACCGTTGGATCGCAAGGTATGATCATCTGTATAAAGAGAAAATATAAAACAAGTAATATACTATAATAAAATCTAACACCCGCGTTTTGTATAAGACCTGTAAAATCACTCTGGTATTTAAATTATTTAGATTTAAAGACTACACGAGTGACTAGCTAATGTATCGATTTAATTACCACTAGCTATGAACAGTTAATTACTTAAAATTTACGCAAGATGAAATAGAATTATGGTTAATAAACAATCTCGCTCGCCTAGCGTTTAAGATTATGTTTTCACATCTACCATCTCGGGAAATAACGGATAGTTATATTATTTAATTTACATCTGGAAAACTTTGTGATGGGTTTATTTAATAGGTTTAAATTAACACAAAAATCCAGTGAAATAAATGAAGAAACTAAACGCCTAAATCACTCAAGACTAATATTTTACCATAGCACAGAAATGAATTAGACTCCAATATAGAAGAGAAATCCAAAAGAAATTCTAGTAGATTCCACTATAAGCTAGTACTCTTTCAAATCTCTGGCAAACGAATGATAAACTGCATTTTCGGCGGTGCCAATATATAGTTAATGAAATGCAAGGTAACAGCTACATGCTAAAGTTCACGCCTTATTTGAAATCCGGGAACTATTTCGTTTCGAGCCACATCTGCCGCTCTAGCCTTCCCCGTTCGTCTCTTGGTCAACCAGCGCTTTCCCCTTCTAGTCGGTTTGCATGAACGTGTGAACCGAAGGTGTGAAAAACTGCTTCGTTCTTCTGGGACCACCACAGTCCTTTGATGCTGGCCGCTTCCGTCTCCTCTTGGCAACGCCCTCTTGAAGGGGTGGCAGAAAAAAGACTAGAAAATGCTTGATGCTCATAGCTCTAGAGATAGGCAGTAGGTGTGGTTTAAACTCAACTTAAGAAAAGCGATGTCCTGGATGCACGCATGATAGCTGTTTACATATTAATTATCCAACGTGGTGAAAATCCACGTGGAAATGGTGCATACTAATTTGCCCAGGTGGTAGAGTTCCACGTTGACGATAAAATTACACCAAAATTCAGGGGTACTGATGCTATTCGAGGGTACTACCACATCATCTAACGATTCAGGGACAGCTGAGTTTCATCCGTCACATCCTGCACCAATAGTTCTTTCCATGTCTTCTTTATCCTTCTTATGTTTATCTTCAGTTATCTCTCGTCGTGTTTTGGCATCTTCCTCTGTTTCTCTTACATTGGAAATTCAAGAGCAAACAATGTTTTCTAATGCTATTTGCTGGCTTCCTTAGTGAGTATCCTATCCACTGCCAGTCTTTCTCACCTCTTATTCCACTGAGCGTAATAAATTGTGGTACTGTTGTACTCAGCATTTATTTGATGACCTGTGCATGTTCCTGTGACAGTGTACTGTGCTGAAGACATGGATCCTAGCAGAGCCTATGAACCCGGGCATATGGTGTTTGTGAAACATCTAACATCACTCATTGTAACATGTCTTTATGTTGTATTTACTATGTTAATGAGCTTTCCAGTTTCTAAGCACTTTCTTTCCCCCACTTTACAGCCATACATTCACTGTGGGATGCCCTTTCTGCCTCATGTTCTGAGAGCAGCACAATTTCTCTATCGTTCAGTTTCTCGTTACCTTCTTCCTTCAGTCTTGTTTGGCACAGTCATAAGATGTTATTTTATAGTTTTGTTTTCTTTTGTATGTGCGGTTCTTCCTTGTTCTTAAAATGTCCTATTCCATGGGTCAGTTCTTGACATTACTGCGTGTGAAAGAGAGTGAGTTGGCAATACTGACTTCTCGGCTTTTTCTATACACAACCATTATTCTGATCATTACAAACACAAAGTTCCCCCATAAGCGCATACATGCATACACTAGATGTGAACCAACAAAGAATGAGAAGTCAGTGATCGACTATGCCATTGTTCGGAGAAGCTCATTCACATATGTCCGAGATGCTAGAGTCTGGAGGGGGCAAGATGTTTGGAAGTGATCACTACCTGCTAACAATCAAAAGAACAACTGAAAGAGTTGCTCAGCCTAGGAACTGCCCAACATCACGCAAGAAACCAAGTAAACGAGCAGGAGAAATGAGCATTAGGACCTACAAGCTGAGAGAGCCAGAAATTAAGACCAGATATCAGGGGCTTATTGCTACAGCAGTGAGCAACACAGAAGAAACGACCTGATGACTTGGAAACCCTCTGGAATAAATTCAAGGATATCATAAAGACAGCTGCTGCAGAAGCATGCGGTGAAGTCCGACTTGGGAACCAGAGAAAGAGGACACCTTGGTGGACAGAGGAAGTCAAAGAGAAAATAAGAGAGAAGAAAATGGCATGGAAACAATACTTAGGAGCTAAAAACACAACAGGACAAATGGAAAAATATATAGAATATGTGACACTCAGAACAGAAGCAAAGAACAAAGTGCTAGCAGCAAAACAGAAGTCCTGGGTAGAATTTGGAGAAAAGCTAGAAAAAGATGCACAAGAAAACCAGAAATTGTTCTATAAGACCCTAAAGAACATGAGGAAGGAAAAACAATGCCCTCTCAAATTTATAAAGGACAAGCAAGGCAAATTGCTTACTGCCCCGAAGGAAGTAATGGGAAGATGGAAAGAATATTTCTCAGAACTCCTGGATGGTGAGCATGGTGAAGCATCAGAAATGATAAACACTAGCACAGAAGAGAAAACCAATGATGGTGAAGATGACATAAAGATGGAAGAACTGAAGGCAGCACTGGAGAAAATCAAGATGGGCAAAGCAGCAGGGCATGATGGTATAACACCAGAAATGGTTATGTACATAGGAGCATCAGGCGACCTATTACTCTTAAGGGTTTTACAGGCAGCGTAGTACAACAAGACCATACCAAAGGATTGGGAGATTGCCATCATAACACCAATTTTCAAAAAGGGTGACAATCGACAGTGTGGAAACCATAGAGGCATATCCCTTCTCAGTGTCCCTGGTAAAATCTACTCTAGAATCCTGGAACAAAGACTCAGGCGCCTAGCTGAGCCGCAAATGGCTGAGGTCCGGTGTGGCTTCCGAGCACACCGAAGTACTCAAGACCTAATCTTCACACTCAGACAGCTGAGTGAAAAGGCCTTTGAGTATAAGAGTGAGATCCAATATTGTTTCTTAGATCTGGAAAAAGGCGTTTGACAGGGTCTCCTGGAGCAAACTTTGGGAGGGTTTGGCAAGGAAGAATATTCCAGCACCTCTGATTCATGCTATACAGAGCTTCTACAAGTCTTGCAGAAATTATGTGAGGACAGCAAACCATAAGTCAGAAGAGTTCAGGACCACCACTGGTGTAAGACAAGGTGATATCCTATCACCTTACCTCTTCATACTCCTTATGGATGATGTCATCAAGGCATGTAAGGAGAGAACAAGAAAGTATTCAGTGGGGTACTGGAAGATGAGACAGGTCTATATTTCGGAGCTGGCATTTGCTGATGATGTTGCCCTGATTGCTAAATCAGAGGCACATCTCCAATCCAACCTGCAAGTCTGGAAGGAAGAGCTGGAGAAGAGAGGGATGGTCATAAGCAGCTCTAAAACAAAATCCATGGTGATATCACGAGAAGAAAGAAAACATCAGATTAAGCTGGGAGAACAGGTCCTGGAGCAGGTCGACCACTTTAAGTACCTCGGAGCTATTATAGACCGAAAGGGAGGCATCAAAGAAGAGTTGGCCACTCGAAAAGCAGCAGCTGGGAGACTTTTTCAGGCCATAAATCGAGGATTCCTCAGCAAGAGAGAGGTTGGTAAGAAAACGAAGATGGCTGTATACCGCTCCACCTATGTCCCAGTCCTTGACATATGGATGCGAGTCATGGGCAATGACTACAACCCATAAAAGCCAGATCCAAACCTCAGAAATGAGGTATCTGAGGAAGGTGGTTGAAGTAACAAGAAGAAACATGGTACGCAACCAGACGATACGTCAAGGCCTTAAATTCTACCCCCTGCAGACCCAAGTAGAACAGTCCCAATTAAGATGGTTTGGCCATGTCTGCAGAATGGGAGAAGATCGGATACCACGACAAGCATGGGAAACAAAGAGCCAAGGATCCAGACCCCGAGGATGACCCAGAGTCCGCTGGGAGGACAACATTAGACAATCTTTGAAGGATCGAGGACTAGAATGGAACCAGGCCAGGAGGAAGACAGCCGATAGGATAGTCTGGCGCTCTCTCTTCCAAACCTCTACACCTCACGGTAGAAGGGGAACGACTAAGTAAGTAAGATTAGGACAACATTTTGATGATCTGCTTCATTCAAGTTTTGTGGCTAAGTTTTTACAGGTTGGGACAGCTAGCCAATTCTGAACCTGTCTTAGTTACCCTATATGATTTGCTTGGCCGGTCACAGTGATCCTATTCCTTGCTCCACTTTCAGATTCTGATAATCACACGGATAAGATTTTTACTTTAGAGCTTTTCCTTTTTTGCTTCTTGTGGAGTTAGGGGCCCACCAGTGAAGTTGGCCTACTTGTAAGATGGCTGCACCAAAAGAATTTATGTGCTTATGCAGTAATATCTGTTTCAATAAACTGTCTGGCCCATGTACAACTCTTCTTATTTGCCTTTCATAATATTCTTGACATGGCAGACATGATGTAAGGATTTAAACAAATTTGATAGGCATTATTATTGTGAAATAGTGATGAAACATCATCAGCCTACATCATGCTGAGGGATGCAGTGGCAGACCACAGTGTGAGACCAGGCAGGTAAACTTAGATTTGGGATCCTTTGTTACTTTACAGTGCACTTGTAAGTCGCATTTCCAGCTTATTGCTCTGTGGATGAAGGATGAATAATGACCTTGTTTATGACATAGTAAATGGCTGTTTGAGAAGAAGACAGTGATATTGATTTGTTCTATGCTGATGCATTCTCTAGTCATCTTGCATTGTGCTTAGTGCCAAATTACTGCTGATATCTTTAGTATCATAATTTTCCTTTTTCCTCCCCATGGAGCCACCACTGTCAAGAAGCCAGCCCCGAAGTATTAATGTACTCTTATGGTGGTGGGTTCTGTTGCAGCTTGTTTTACATGTTGCCAGCCACATGCACCTCATATTAGCCACCTTTTACGGCATGCTTGTATTTTTAATGTAGCATTGTTTTTTATTTGTGAAGCATAAATATTTTGTTTAAGCACTTACTGTGTTATGTATTTCAGTTATCCAACTGCTTTGGCCATGGTGGCTTCAGGAAGAGTCAATGTTAAACCACTGGTCACCCATCGCTTTAAGTTGGAAGATTCCATTAAAGCTTTTGAGGCAGCAAAGAGGGGTGATGGCATTAAAGTTATGATTGGGTGTGGCCGCAAATAAGTGGAAGGGAAACAAGCATACAGTGTTAATACCTGGAAAAGTGAAAGTGCTTAAATTTTGTTCTCTTTCTGGAATTTTTTAATATTAACTTTCATAACTTTGTAGCATGGAATTAAGTCCAGTATGTGACCCAAATGTAGTCAGGTTGCAGATTTACTGAGAAAGCATATAAGATTGTTGCTTATTACCAAGATACAAGCTTTCCAAATATGTTAACGGCTTTCTTTCATTGTTGTGTTACACAAACCAGCAGCAATAACTGTTTTTTATTGTACCGATAAATTGTGCTCATTATTTGTGTAATGATTCATTACATGCTCCTGACAACCATCAGCTGATATGAAGTGAATACATTGAAGATATCACTAGCATCATGGTGGGAAGTAGGTAAACCCAACAAATGCATTAGGGAGCAGATAGAACCCGCAAAATTAAAAATTATGGAGCAGGTAGAGCCAGCTGAATGCAAAATTAGGGAGCAGATAGAGTCTGCTAAAGGCAAATTTAGAGACCTGATAGATTTAGCTAAATGCAAAATTAGGGATCAAATAGAGCCAGCTAAATGCAAAATTAGGGATCAAATAGAGCCAGCTAAATCCAGTTATAAGGAGCAGATAGAGCCAGCTAATACAAAATTAGAGAGCCAGTGCCCACTAAATGCAGAATTAGGGAGCAAAAAGAACCAGCTAAATGCAAAATTAGGGACCAGATAGAGCTAGCTAAATGCAGAATTAGGAAGCTGACCGAGTCAGCTAAATATAAAATTATGGAGCAGTTATAGATGTCCCAGTGAAGCAGGAAGGAGGCATGATCTGTCCAGTTAATAAAGGAGCAGATACTGCCAGCCAAGATCATTAAGGAACAGATATAGCCAACCCAGAGTGGTATTGAGCAGATTTTGCCAGTTTCATTTCTGTAGCAGTTTTGGGTCAGTAGACATGTTTTTCAGATGTGCTTCAACACAGCAACAGTGGGTTGTAATGTTTACGTTTGTTGTATATCTTAAACAGATAGTTCATTCATTGCTTACAGCAAAGGTTTGCTATGCTACCTTTCAGCGAACAGTATTTATAAGTGGTAAATGACAGGGTATTCATATGAGTGCAAAGTATTCTTTTTTTTTTCTTTTCAAGTTATATTAAGGTGATTTCAATTATGGAACACGATCACTCGAACAGTGAGTGTTTTAAATGAGATACAGATATTTATTCTTTGAATTAATTCAGATGATAATTTCATTGGTATGATAACATGTGGGCTTTAATGTCATGTTCACATATGCACACACATTTCAAGAGAAGCAGCAAGGAAATTTATTTTTCATTCTTCTTAATCCCATCTTAGGATCATATTTGGTTTGCATACCCGAATATATAAGATCTCTGTCCAGGTGCTTATATACAATGGTTAATCAGATCTTTTATAATGTTTTTAAAAGTCTCACTTTGATTTTAAATGGTTTATTTGTGTTATGTGGGTAAGTGTACAGCTTAAAATCTTTTTGTGTGATAATAAAAGAATCAAAGCTGTTTTAAATAAGACTCGTGATATTGCTTGAATTGTATAATTTTGAAATTTGATTCTAAAGTTCAGTCAATTTACCAGATAGCCACATTATAGTTGCGTTTCTCTGTTTATCCAACTCTACTGTTTTTCATATTTGTTTTTTCCTGAGCAAGATCTTTTTTGGATAACACATGATCTTTTAATTCCTTAAATCTATTCCATAGTTATAGTGTAAAATTGTGCCACATTAACAGCTTTACTATAGTTCATTCTTATTTTTCTTATTATAATTATGAAGTAGATTTTATAGTTCAGTGAAGTTTTGTTAAGCTAATAATGTATCAGGTGGAATTTTTGTTAAGTAGTGAGGTCACTGACCTTCATGCTGTTAACCTAATAATATATTAAACAGATTTTTGCTTAAGTGATGAGGTAATCTTCATGCAGAAGATGAGCTGCAAAATGCTTAGACTTGTGCCTGAGATTATTTCTGTAAAAATTTGATGAAAAGTTAAGGCAGCTCATTATAAAATGTGATTCATAATGTTATACAGGTTTAAAATGGAAATACCTGTATTTGTTAATGTCTTATGTGGAGGGTGGGGTGTGTATTTGTGTGTAAACGTATGCAAGTGAGCTTTGTTTAAACTGGTACTATAAGTTATATGTTAGTATTTTTAAAAGGAACAGAGCATATACATAATAGTGAACCAGTGTATATTTGTGACATATCACCTCACAGCTGGCTTGTGTTGACGTTCATACTTTTGAGAAAATTAAAAAAATAACATCTGTGTTAACAATATAGATTTGAGTAATTTGATACATGGAAAAGAACAATCTGCTTCTGTACTTTGAAGTGATTTAGGGCATGAGAATATAAAACAAACAAATAAATGTACGATGTATTTCAGAGTTGTAACCTGTTCTGAAACATCACTGAAATTCAACCTAAATTTTTTTTTTTTTAAGATTTTGACATTCCAAATATTCTCTTGTAATAAGCTAACAATGTTTTTTTTTTGTTTTAGATTTTAATACATTTTTTTGCCAATATGAAAGTTTTTGCATGACCATTCTTGTGGTTTCATTATCTCAACATTAAAGAAGTTTATAAGTTTGATTTTGTGGTGATGAATGAAATAGATCAGTCCACACATTTACTAAACAAGTTGAAAACATAAAATTGTCAAATTATTCTGTTGTATTATGTGATGTCACAGTATATATTTCCATTACACCACAGAGCTTCTCTCTTGCTAACAAAAGGCAAGGTAAGCATCCAGCCACATGTTCTTTACTGTGATATCACCTTCAGCAAGTAAGAATTAACATCAGCTTATTACATCAGGCACCTGGTTCAACCATTTTATGATTTGAGTTAAAGTGTCTTCTGATATCTACCAGTAAGACACATTTTTAATCTGTGGATGGTTTACAGACTTGTTAATCTGTCCAAAATTTCATCTGTTACATTTTCAGCTTAATCAATACTACTGTTGCATGTTATTATCAGACTTTTTTTTCCCTAAACTATGTAATGTGTATATTTTTGCTTCCATGCTCCAGTCCTTTGAAAAAGATAATATTCAGAGTTTGTTTTACATATTATGCTGAGAATGTAAAATTATATGTACACATACATATACAAACATTAAACAAGTGAAACAAAACAGAAACTTTAATTTGTTGCGTTTTAAATTAGAAAATGGAAGCCCAGTGTATTCAGTTTGAAAAGGATCTAACTGATAGTGTTTGTGATGCATTTTCCCAAAGCGATTAATAGATCTGGAATGGAGGTGTTGATAAAGTTTGCTACATCTTTCAAAAATCTTTGTGACCAGTTACAGAAGAATAACTTTATTTGTTGCTTTTAATTTTATTTTCAATTATAACAGTGTGCATTCATAATATGAGTATTTCATAAATCTGAGCTGTGTTAGCTTTTTTTTTTTTTTTTTAATATAAAGTTTTGGTGAGGTGCGTCCCGTTCAACCTAGTCGGTTATATTAGGGCGCATGTCCAAATATAAAAGACCCTTAGGTCTGAGATTAATATTAATTTTACTAAAAGAAAAGTCACGTCTCTAAAATAATGTAGACTTATTTAAATGGTTTGGCCATCTCATGAAAATGGAGTTCAATAAATTACTACTTCGTGCCTACAACAGTAGAATATCTGGTTTCAGACTCTTGTAGAATGCTAAGTAATTTTCCTTGTTTGACCTTGATAAGGTCATTCAGTTGTTTATATTTCCCTGTTAACTTCTTTGTAATGCTATAAAGGTCAGTCATATTTCCTTTGGCTGCAGCTTCCTCTCCCTCTCTTGCCAACTCATCAGTATATTTCCTCTTGTCTCTTCAGATACTTCTGATTTCTTTATTTGCTTTTGTGTATAGAAACAAAAACTGGATACTGGCATGAAAAGGATAAAGAAGACATTGAAAGTCCTTGAGCAGACGGCACAAGGCTCACGAGGCTGGTAGGAGGTCAAGGATCCCGTTACATGCACATTGAGGCATAATTGGGAATATGGTGTCAGGTTTTCTTGACCATCGGGATACTAGGGTTGATGTGGTCAGCATCACGCCGGCCACCTTAACATTCACAGAGTGGCTTTGGTACCCAATTCATAAGGCTGGGTTGACCCCGGGGCCGTTTGTGGTCTAAAAAATTCCACCTCAACTGGGGATCGTACTACGGACCACCGAGCTAGGCAGCTGGTGCCACAAAGCAGGAGGACTTGACATTATTTGTTGAAGGCCTATGCTCCATGGATCTGAAAGGTGATGAATGAATGATGAACAAATGTAATCAAAACATTACTGACAAGTAATAAACATTATAAACAGGCTGACAATCGCATTACCAACATGTAATCTAAATCATAAACATGTAATCAGTATCACTATAAATCACCTTTAATTCATTCAAAAATCACTTTATATCACAGCATTAAAATAAATAAAATAATTTTTTGTCTTATGGTTTTATGTTCACATTACTGTGAGGAAGAAAAACACATGGCACTTTCTTATTCAGACTGAAGCTGTCAATGAAAGAATTAAATACAGTGAGATCGCGATTTATGTGATCTCAATTTACATGAATTGGAAGTAATCTGAGAAAAAATGTGAAAAATATCATTACAACTATTAAAATTTCATGTTTTTATTATATATTTTATGTTCATATTCCTATGTTTTTAATGAAAACTTTTATTAATATTTATTTTTACTTACTTTGCAGAAGCAAACATATAAATGTAACATATAAAATATCTATAATGAAAATGATCTTAATTTATGCAAATCTCAAATTACTCACTCACCTCCCCAACAATAACCCTTATGCAAATGGCAATCACTCTGTATTTATTTGATTAAGTTACCAAAAGGCAGATAATAATAAATGCAATATTATCTTTGAAAGATACAAAAATACATTAAGAATGAACTCTTAAAGCTACCTCCATAACAAATTAATGAACAGCCAAATATACGACCTAATAATTTATCAGTTAATTTTTGATGCAAAAATAAGTCAAAAGAAATGCTTCAAAACTACAAAGAAAAAGAAAACCATTTGAAACATTAAAAGATAGTGAACAAGGATGATAAACAGAACTGCTGTGAAATACTTATGTGGAAGACCATACATAAACTTGGACTTCACTTGTAGAACCATATATACATGGATATGTGGTGACTATATGACTTGACCTCATTCCATTGTCCAGCTATACATACAGCTTCAAATCTGTTGGCTAACCTTACAATTTTCTTTCCCTGATCTTTGTGTATTGGTTGTCTTGCAAGTACTGATGTTACAAAAAGTGTGCATAATTACTGTTTCTATTTATTTCTGACTTTACAACCTCCATTTCTCACCTTTTTTTTTTTTTTTTTATTGTCCAAATGGAGACTTTGGGTCTGTAGTTCTCAACATTTTTACAACCATCACCCAAATTTTACAGCTGGTGAAGCTAGCGACCCATGTACCAAAATTGACAAGTAAAAATTTATCCCAACCCGAAATATCTTTCATGATAAAGGCTCGGGTAATGCTCTAACTAAAACCTAATACTGAAAAATAAATAGAGATAAATAATGGTTGCTATAAAATGTACACAAAAACTAATTTAAAACTTATGGATAAGGGGATGCAACCCATTGCTATGTTTCCTGTGACTGATAGGCTCAGAATCACTGCTTTTTCCTTCTAAAGCAAAAGTTTTGTTGAATGCTTCCAGGAGTAACATGCACAGTGAAGCCTGATAATATCACTGAATTCAAGGGAAACTTGTAGATTTATTTACTTATTTATGATAATGCTGTTCAGGCATCTAATGTAATCAGCAGTTTTATAAGTCTTATGCTGCTTGTCTAAATTTCTCATGGTCCACTTTTCTGTTTCGTGCTTTCTGTTTCTTAATTATACAATTTCTTTTTTATCTTATATTCTGTATTCCTGACATGGGCTAACTAACGTCGTTAACTTCCTGTATGTTAACATGATGTTATTTGAAAAGCTGGGGATGGGGGTGAGGTAGGGAAAGAATTATATAGCCTGTACCGATGTATTATTCCCGCTCTTGGTACTCCACTGATATCTTGACACATAGATATATTATATTAATACTCTTTGTGTGCAAGCTTTTCTGATCAGTCTTGCCTTCTCTCATAGTCATATCTCACGTATGTACACTACATATATTTAAGGGACAAGAAATGAAATCCAATACCTTCAAAATGTATTTAATTAAGTGTAAACCAGATAAATATTTTTACAAAGTTTATAATTATTTCAAGAAAAAAGTACACCAAGCTCATTTGAAAGATGGAAACTAAAAAACACTGACATGAATAACAGTAAATGAAAAAGCGCAATATAACAAGAATCTCAATTTCTTCTCTGTTCACATTTGTAACTGTCATTTCAAATTGCTAATCACTGGTGTATTTGGTCAAATTTCAAAGTTCTTTTATGCAAACATGATGTTATTCGGAAAGCTGGAGGTGGGACAAAAGAGAGAAAGAAATTATATAGCCTGTACCATTTTTTTCTTACTTTCAAAACTGTATTAGAGATATATTGACAGGCAGATATATTCATACTCTTTGTGTTTATACTGTCATAATCATTCTTGCCTTGTCATAGCTATATCTCACAAATTGAAACGACATATATTTTTAAGGGAAATGAAATCCAATTCTTCAAAATGAATTTAATTAAGTTTAAACCTGATAATTATTTTAACAAAGCTTTACAATAATTTTTTTTTTTTAAACAGTACACCCCGGGCTCATTCTAAATTTAAAAATTTGAAAGACGAAAACTAAAAAATACAGGCAATCATATCACATGAATAACATTAGCAGTCAATGAAAAAGCACAATATAACGGTTAAATACATTTCCCCAAAGTGACCACACAGTTTGTTTTTTTAAACACCAACATGCAAGAAAATGGGATGTTGAGCTAATTCAGAGCATACAACAAAGGGGGGTGCCCAAGAAGATGATGGATGGAAAGCACAGAAATGCACCTGAAGATGCTGGAAACTGTAATCTGGAAAGAAAGCAATGAAGTAAAGATTTCTGAACAGTAAATAACACTTTCTAACATTAACAAAAGCATAGACCATACATTTGCCAATTAAATCCATTTCCCAAAGTAAACATAAAGAGCACAGAAAACAGACTTGCAAGAAAAGTTGATGTTGAGCAAACAGAGGACACAAGGCAAAGAGGGATACCCTAGGAAGATGATGAATCAACAGCAAAGAAATGGACCTGAATAAGCTAAAAACTAGTCTGGAAAGAAATCAGGGAAGCAAATGAAGGAAAGAATAGAAATGATTTATGTCTGTAGTGAAGAACATTAACGATTTCCAATACTAAAGAACAGAAATATAAACATAAAATAATAGTAAAAATATAGACCATTGCTATTACAGGAGTTGAATGGTTTATTACATCTAAATATCTAAATAAATGGTTATAAATGACAAATAAATTCATTAATATTTCAAAACAAATAATCATTTTTACCTTTCAGTTCCCTAAAGATAGCATGGTGCTCTCTCTGGCAAACCTCTACACCCCAGTGTAGAAGAGGAATGACTAAGTTAGTCAGTTCCCTAAGGATAGTATGGTGCTCTCTCTTGCAAACCTCTACACCCCAGGGTAGAAGAGGAATGGCTGAGTCAGTTCCCTAAGGATAGTATGGTGCTCTCTCTTGCAAACCTCTACACCCCAGGGTAGAAGAGGAATGGCTGAGTAAGTTCCCTAAGGATAGTATGGTGCTCTCTCTTGCAAACCTCTACACCCCAGGGTAGAAGAGGAATGGCTGAGTAAGTATGTAAGTTCCCTAAGGATAGTATGGTGCTCTCTCTTGCAAACCTCTACACCCCAGGGTAGAAGAGGAATGGCTGAGTAAGTACGTAAGTTCCCTAAGGATAGTATGGCGCTCTCTCTCGCAAACCTCTACACCCCAGGGTAGAAGAGGAATGGCTGAGTAAGTACGTAAGTTCCCTAAGGATAGTATGGTGCTCTCTGTTGCAAACCTCTACAACCCAGGGTAGAAGAAGAATGGCTGAGTAAGTTGCCTAAGGACCTTAGGCCTTAAACAAATTCATGCCAAGCCATCCAGTTCTGTGCCATCCATTTAAAGTCATTCATGTCTGTCTTCAGATCCCTTCTTTTTCGGTCTCCCTTAATCTGGTCATTCCAGAACAAAGCTACCTTGTCATTCCATCAGCATGTACTTGTATTTTAGTGTGTGTCCTATCCATCACCAGTGTCATCTCATCACTTGTTCCCCTGGTATTTGTCTGGTTCTTTTCATCTGTTCCACATTGGTGATCTTGTCATACCATTTCATTTTTTCTATTCTAGTCAAGCACCTATTAAATAAATTATGTAACTTATTGATAGGCATAATACACTACAAATTTAAATTGCACAGAATGTTCTGTAACATTAAAAATGTTTTGAACTTTTACAAAAATAATGAAACTTGTACAAATAATAATTCCATAATCACTTTAAGTTGCATAAGTAAAGCATAATGGTAGTCCCATTACAGATAATGCTGAAACGGAGTGAAGTGTTAGAGAAGTGTTGCATAAGTAAAGTATAATGGTAGTCCCATTACAGATAATGCTGAAACGGAGTGAAGTGTTAGAGACTACACTATACTAGTCCAGACTTATGAGATAGAGTGACCAGTTCTCTTCCTCGCTACTTTTCCTTCCCTAACTCAAGAGCAGAGTCAGTGCTCATTTAAAGTTGGGTTGACTGGAGCGTCACGCTACCAGGTTTTGATCTTGCAACTCTGTAACTTTGCTATGAGAGACAAGCGCTCTCCCCACTTAGCCAATCAGAGGTTATACGTAAGGTACACAATCGTAATAAGGTTTAATTATAAAGTCATCATAAATTCATCCTTTCTTATTATGAAAAAAATCAAATTGTTATCGAGCTGCTGCGTGCTACTTTTGATTTTTTTTATTCCCTCATCTGTTATTATAACACCTTTTTATGTTCTATGTTTAACTTGATCCACATTTTATTAAAAGTGCAGTCCCATAGCGGATACTTCTGTAAGGAATTGAAGTGTTACGGACTTAACTATACTAGATCCAGATTTATGAGGTGGAGTGATCAGATCCTTTCCTTGCTGCCTTTGCCCTAACTCAAGAACAGTCAGGTACCCTTTTTTAGCTGGGTAGACTGAAGTATGATGCTACCAGGTTTTGAACCCAAAACCCGGTAATTTTGCCAAGAGAGGCAAGCACTCTAACCACTCTGCCAATGAGATACTCGACATTAAATTACTGTATTTTTATGTAAACCAGCGTGCACTAAGAACTATAAAAATGATGATACTCAGACTTACAAAAATTCATAAACTGGTGTTGGAACAAAATAGTGGAATGATTAATAATAGTGGTTCAAAATGATTATTTATCTGCAATTTTCAGATGGGACAAACATCAATAGATCAAAGAAATAAATAAACGAATATAGGTAAACAGCACGCACTCTAAGACCGAAAGAAAGAGGACACTCAACAAAAAAACTGCGAGTCCTTTCACAATTCAATTGCCTTGTGTCTTCTTTCACAATATGAGGCAATGGTACCATTTGAATGCTCCCTGGTTTGGTTCCCCGGTGACCCTGTCACTTCTGTTACTTTCTGTTGTCTAGCATCCTTCTCTCTGTACTACGGATGCCTGCCATTTGCCTATATTCATTTATTGATTTACTTTTCACAGACTTCGGTTTTCCTCTTTATTTAGTCCTTGATCAAAGAAATAGAAGTTGGGAAATCCTTCGTTAATGTTAAGGGACAGAGTTCATGCTGAAACTTCGATGACTAACGGCATAAAGATTAACAGAATGTATGAGGAAGAGAATATGTGACAAAAACTATAAAAACAAATAATGCACTAAATTAACTGAATCTGGCGCCAAGACAAAAAGATTCAGATTTGTTAAAAGCCTATGCTCCAAGGGGAGTGAAGGGTAAAAAAAAAAAGAGTTTAAATAAGCATACCAGCTGCAGAATAATTGTAAATACTACGTGTTCTGAATTATACTGTCTTAAATAATATTTGTTGCAATGTCTCTTGTATCATACCCAAAACCTTAGTCAATACAACGGGGAATTTAACAGAAATAGACAACTGTTTCCAAACATGCACAGCATAAAATGGAACAACAAAATTAGGCATTAAGGACTTGTGACCTTATACTGTTTTTTAAAAGTGGCATTCGGAACCGAGACAAAAATAATTCCCCTACAGTTTTAAAAAAGTGGTATTTGGAACAGAGACAAAAATAATTCTATCTATGAGCAAGTTTGCTAGATAATTTATGAATCTGCTTTGTGCAACCTTGGATGCAAAATATAACAGTATAGTATAGTAAATGGATGAAAACTAATTTTTAGTACTATAGAATACTTCTTTCACTAGACTTCTGGATGCAAATCATCTGTACACTAGTTTTATATTGATTAGTATCAATAATCTTTGTACACACAATTTCTTATCTCTTGATAAGTTCATACAATATAATAAGTGGTACTTGGGGTATGAAAACAGTTTCTGTATTCCCTGAATCTATAACTCTTGTTTTGTACACTCATCACTAGTTTCAACTGCTGTGTACCATGCCTGTGGATGTCCATTTTTCTTGTAGTCAGTTTTGCAGCTTCACAAAATTGACCTTTGTACCAGGGATTTTCTTCTCTTCCTATTCCCTTCTGACTCGAATCTTTCCTACTTACTGTACTCGTCTTCATATGTCCATAAATAGTTCTCCTTAATCAAGTTTTACTGTGGTTTATTCTGTTCAATCTTGTACAGGCGAACCCCACTTTACAGCGGGATAGGTTCCAGGCCCTTGCTGTAAAGCGAGAATCGCCGAACAGTGAAGAATTACTTTTTTCTCTTGCATAGCAAAGCCTAATAACATATTTACAATATCATATATTAAGTTAGCAACAGAACTAGACATAAAAATCATAAAATATTATTAATAATATACAGTATACAGCACTCATTGCTTACCTTAAAATATTTAATCCTTAGCTTACAGTGATTGGTAAATGCAAACTTGAGAAACAGTTAATATTTACTGTAGGAAAGATGAAGGACATTTTCATCATCTTAGTCTTTTTTTATAGTGGATTTTTAATTTCATTCAACACTTTGTCCTTTGCATTAATACTTGTTTGGCATGCTAAACTTAACTTTCGGCATCTTGTGCTTGTTTATTAAATTAATATCAATTACTATCTTATGATATTCTTTAGATGTCAAACTCTGATTAGCCAATGTTTTCTATTATGTTCTTTTCTTTGCTGTTCATTTTCATTTGCTCTTTCATCTGAATTGGCTATATTATGTATAGATAACAGCTTCAGCAAACAGTAGAACATGTTCTCCAATAATGTAGACTCCATGAGAGGAGCAGGCTGACAGCAGGGCATTTACTAACCTCTTCGAGGTTAAGGGATAAACTGTATGGTTATGAGAGACGCCTGAGGTAGTCTACTAGCTTTATAAGAGAAATAAATTTGGTTATGATGAAAGTGAATGACAAAGAACAAATGACAAAAGCGGCAATAACTGTATTGTATACGATGGCAGTAACAGCAGTAGTAACAACAACAGCATTATCAGGAGTTTGTTTCATCTTTCCTTGCACTGAATACATAGTTAGGTTTGAAAAAAATTGTGTTTATCTGTTTTTCCTGTTTTAACTTCTTTATGCAAGTTTAGACCTTGCATATAGGCATACATTTTAAGAAATGTCATATTTATTACTTTTCTATTATGCAAGTTCAAAAACAGAGCTACATGAAAGGCACAGGCATTTTTACTGTAACAATAATCCAGTTAACAAGGCATTTTTATATAGGTTCGCAACCTCTTACCCAAAATCACCTTTAGGAATTTTCCAGATTTCAAAACGGTTGTATGGTACATTTACCGAAAATAACAGTAATACCATGGCAAGGCTCAACACATATCTCAAAGAAAACCACATTCTCACAATGAGCCCATTGACAATGAGTCTTTTCTGATTAAGGGCATTTCTCTTTGACAGGTGATCTCTGGAGATTAAAGAAAATCACAGGGATTCACTCTGCACACAGCACTGTCTCCTCCCCATGGTATGACTGTCCACTACTGATAATTAGAGATGCTTCCTTTTCTTCTTCTCGCTGTTGCCAATAGACGTATCTGCAGCTATTTACTTTTGGTGAGATTTTTCACAATGAAATGAAAATCTTAAAAAATAGTACCAAAATATTTGACAGCTGTAAACACATGTGGCTCGTATCAAGCAATATGAGACACAACTGGCAGCACCATGCTCAAAAGTTTTACGACACTCTGTTTATCACAAGGACAACATCACACATATCTATATATTAACTATTGGCGAGTGATATTGCATCAAGAAAATATGTATTTAACACTTACTTACTTAGTCGTTCCCCTTCTACCGTGAGGTGTAGAGGTTTGGAAGAGAGAGCGCCAGACTATTCTATCGGCTGTCTTCCTCCTGGCCTGGTTCCATTCTAGTCCTCGGTCCTTCAAAGATTGTCTAATGTTGTCCTCCCAGCGGACTCTGGGTCGTCCTCGGGGTCTGGATCCTTGGCTCTTTGTTTCCCATGCTTGTCGTGGTAGCCGATCTTCTCCCATTCTGCAGACATGGCCAAACCATCTTAGTTGGGACTGTTCTACTTGGGTCTGTAGGGGGTGGCATTTTAGGCCTTGACGTATCGTCTGGTTGCGTACCATGTCTCTTCTTGTTACTTCAACCACCTTCCTCAGATACCTCATTTCTGAGGTTTGGATCTGGCTTTTATGGGTTGTAGTCATTGCCCATGACTCGCATCCATATGTCAAGACTGGGACATAGGTGGAGCGGTATACAGCCATCTTCGTTTTCTTACCAACCTCTCTCTTGCTGAGGAATCCTCGATTTATGGCCTGAAAAAGTCTCTCAGCTGCTGCTTTTCGAGTGGCCAACTCTTCTTTGATGCCTCCCTTTCGGTCTATAATAGCTCCGAGGTATTTAAAGTGGTCGACCTGCTCCAGGACCTGTTCTCCCAGCTTAATCTGATGTCTTCTTTCTTCTCGTGATATCACCATGGATTTTGTTTTAGAGCTGCTTATGACCATCCCTCTCTTCTCCAGCTCTTCCTTCCAGACTTGCAGGTTGGATTGGAGATGTGCCTCTGATTTAGCACTCAGGGCAACATCATCAGCAAATGCCAGCTCTGAAATATAGACCTGTCTCATCTTCCAGTACCCCACTGAATACTTTCTTGTTCTCTCCTTACGTGCCTTGATGACATCGTCCATAAGGAGTATGAAGAGGTAAGGTGATAGGATATCACCTTGTCTTACACCAGTGGTGGTCCTGAACTCTTCTGACTTATGGTTTGCTGTCCTCACATAATTTCTGCAAGACTTGTAGAAGCTCTGTATAGCATGAATCAGAGGTGCTGGAATATTCTTCCTTGCCAAACAGTCCCAAAGTTTGCTCCAAGGGACCCTGTCAAACGCCTTTTCCAGATCTATGAAACAAAGATGGATCTCACTCTTATACTCAAGGGCCTTTTCACTCAGCTGTCTGAGTGTGAAGATTAGGTCTTGAGTACTTCGGTTTGCTCGGAATCCGCACTGGACCTCATCCAATTGTGGCTCAGCTAGGCGTCGGAGTCTCTGCTCTAGGATTCTAGAGTAGATTTTTCCAGGGACACTGAGAAGGGATATGCCTCTATGGTTTCCACACTGTCGATTGTCACCCTTTTTGAAAATTGGTGTTATGATGGCGATCTCCCAATCCTTTGGTATGGTCTTGTTGCACCATGCTGCCTGTAGGACCCTTAAGAAAAACAGGTCGCCTGATGCTCCCATCCTAAGTATTGTTTCCATGCCATTTTCTTCTCTCTTATTTTCTCTTTGACTTCCTCTGTCCACCAAGGTGTCCTCTTTCTCTTGTATTTAACACACTATATTAATTTACTTCCTCCTCCTTCATATTTGTAGTGGAAAAAAAAATCCGTCATAAAATCGGTAATGATGCATAATAGCCATGTTGTTTACAAGTGTTTTCATCTCTCCACGTCTTCATCTGCGCCCGCTAACTCAAAAGTAGTGGGAGCTAGGATCTTCCCGCTATAAAAAAAGAAAACCGCAGAAGACACAGCTTCATATCACTGCTCTGGGAAAAGCGTAAAAAGCATTGAGTGCATTTTCAAAAGAAAAAATGAAGAAACTCAAGCTGCTTTGGTCTGTCATGCACATGAGCGATGCTCCATGAAAAACTTTAGGTTTTCAGAGCTTTGTGAATTTCGGATAAAAGATTGTGGACCTGTAGTAACAATAACCAGTTAATGAAGTTCAGCTGCGGACCTGTAGTAAAAATGAACCAGTTAACAAATTTCAGGGAGGTATAAGTGGATTTTACTTATCATCAGAGTTAAAAACCAGCCTATGCTTTTTATGGTGGCTCTATTTAAAGTACTGGAATTATTGCTGTGTACACCTTCCATACAGTCATTTTCAGATCTTTCCGGATTGGGCTCTAGCAAACCAATGCTATGATTTGGTCTGCCACTCTGATAAGACAGTGTATGAATGATTACATTTTCTGCCATAATCTGACTGGATGTATTTGCTTGCGGCTGAGCATGTGTATATGTTGACCTAGATGTATCAGCTTCCATATGTAAGTTAATTGAAGGCACACTGGCACTAGCATTCACTGTTTCAGACTCTGCATTTCCTAGCTCACTAGATCTTGATAAATTAGAATTCACTTCAAAACCTTCAGAGCCCACTGAATAAGCTGGTACAGCAGAACTGCTCACTTCAAGAACAGCTGAATCACTTCCTTCAACCACATCCAATGTTTCATTCACACCAGAATTGGTCAGAGTAAAAGACACAGGATGAGAGTCAACAAGTTCATTCTGGATCTGGTTCCATTCAGATTTTTTCTGCTGAATAACAATTTCAGATGATTTATTAACTCTGATCTCTTCAACTTGTTTCAGTTCAGTCTCAGATGTGATGGATTCTGCATCATTTCTATAAAATGAATGCAAAAGCTCTTGATTACTTGTGTCTTTCTCCTGAACTGTCTCACCTGCTGTGTTATGATGGTCAGAAATGCCAGTAGTAATGTACCTA
This sequence comes from Oreohelix idahoensis, assembly GCA_024509875.1. NCBI lineage: Eukaryota > Metazoa > Mollusca > Gastropoda > Stylommatophora > Oreohelicidae > Oreohelix > Oreohelix idahoensis. The sequence continues at coordinate 99,091 of JAMPIV010022451.1, read as the reverse complement.
TTACCTGCTTCAAAATCACAGCTGTCATCTCTTGAAGACTTTTCACTAATTAATGATTCTAAAGGTTTGGTCCCTCCAGGTACTTTCCTTACACCATTTAATGCTCTGTGTTGTAACTTTTCAGTGACACTTCCCCCAATCTTGTACTTCTCTATGTCTTCTTGGCACTGAGTGCCACTCAGACCTGTACTAAGTATAATGAAATTTGCTTCTGATGTCTCTGAAGATCTAGATATCTCTAGTGTTTTAGGGATTGTATTCTGAAGATTCCCAAATTCAGCATCTGCCTGACTGTAAAGTCTTTCCGCTGGCTCCTCCAACTCAACAGGTGGGATGATGGTCTCCTTAAGATTCTCAATTTCAGTAAAAGGTTGATTCTGTGCAGGTAAAAACTCTTCTTCATCAGATGATGTCAAATAATATGATTCAAAAGATTCTGCACTTTCAACAACAGCTTCACTCTGCCTTTCATTTGTTATGCCTTGTTGACTTCTTACTGGCATTGAATTTTGAAGGGATGCTCTTTTCCTGCTTTCTGGTGCTCTATCAAAACCTTGACCTATTTTGCTATTTTTTCCTGAATCAACAGTTACATTGTCATTATTTCTTTTATCATTAGTTGCATTCTCATCATTTCTTATATCATCAGTTACATTTACATTATTCCTTGTATTTTCAGCTGTAACGAACATTTTATTACCACAGGATGTCTTCTTCACAGGATCGTTTCTGTCCATATTTGGGTCACAGACTAGAGACAGATTTTCAGATGGCAATATATCATCTTCTGCTGCGCATGTGGAAGTGCCATTTCTGAGCACATTTTCAGTATCTGAAGAAGCATTAGAACCTTGCAACTCATGCTCAGTTTTTCTAGATGCTGATCCATCACTCGTATGATTATCTCCTTCATTACCTAAATTTGTATGATGGAGGAAAGGACATGGCACCTCAAGATCATCATCTGAAGAAGCATTAGAACCTTGCAACTCATGCTCAGTTTTTCTAGATACTGATCCATCACTCATATGATTATCTCCTTCATTACCTAAATTTGAATGATGGGGGAAAGGACATGGCACCTCAAGATCAGCATCTGAAAAACCCTGCTCAGCATTTACACTAGCACCTTCTAAGCCTGTAACTGTGCATTCATGCTCAACCCTTCTCTCACCAACTATACATTCAAGCTGCTTAAGCAAATGAGCGCCACTATTTCCAGACGCAAAACTGCTTTTATTATTATCTATGCCGTTATATGCTATAGCTCCACTATTAGCATTTTCATTCACAACATAATTATCTGCAATATCTGAGTCTACTCTGTCTACACTTTCAGCTGCTTCCTGATGCCTATCATCACACGTAAAGGGTCCATGGAAAACTGCCTCATGTGTCTCAGACTTCTTATCACCTTGGTTTTCTTCCCTGGGAAGAGGAGCAGGAGGCAATTGGCGGTGTCCATCTGTGTGCCTTACAATAGGGTCCTGGTGGGCTGAGCCAAAAAATTATAAAAGTTATAATAGAAGACAAATGTGTTTTGTTTTTTTTTCAAGTATTTAAGAAATGTGGAATGCAGGTCCCAAATAACTGTGCACTAACACCAGTTCTAGTGCAGTATAATTTTCTATATGAAGATGATTCACTGAATCAGATGGAATGCTTGTGCGGATGATGGCAGATAGTTAGTGGATTTGATATAATCTTAGACACCTCCAGGCTTTCTCACCCCTTTCTACCTTGTTAACAAGCAGGGCAGTTGTGAGAGACTTTACTTTGTTTGTTTTTTATTGTGTGTTGCTATTGTTGAGAGACTTTACTTTGTTTTTTATTGTGTGTTGTTGTTGTTTGCTTGTTTGTTGTTTCTTGTTTGTATTAGTTTTTTTAAATTTTTATTGTTAGATGTTTCTTGGAAAGGGGGTGTCACACGCAAATACATTCACACAATTTTGGCTTTGATTTCCTATATTTGAATTGAGTGGAGGGCAGAAGAAGATGCTATATTTGGATTTTATTATCTTGAATTTATTACACTATATGCCCTAATTATAACCCATCATTAAAAAAAAAAAAGTTTCACACTTTTACATTATTTTTTTTCCTCAGTGAAATGACCATGTAAAATGTTTCTTCAAGTCTAGAAAGATGACTTGAAAAACAACTTTTTTAACTTTATTTTATTAGACTTTATTATTTAATTTTTGCCTCCTAAAGTCCACCAACATGTCCAAATCACAGGAGAAGGAAACAGGATGAAGTAGAATATTGTTGGGCTACATGTCAGCTATTCAAAAGAGTTGTGGTACACTGGATCCCATCTCATGCAACATCCCAGGCAATGAACAGGCTGACAGACTGGCAAAGGAAGGTGGAAAGCTATCACAACCTGATAAAAGCATAGCTTTTGAAGAGGTAAAGAGTTTTATCAGAAGCAGATTCAGGAACAAACGGGAAGCAGAGCATCCAGGCCACCAAAATAAATTACGTATATTACCAGCTCAGCAGAAGTGAACAAGTGGAAATCTTCAGACTCCAAACGGGCCACAACTGATTGAGATACCATCTATTCCACAAGCTAAAGATAGAACCTACCGACAGCTGCAACTGTGGCACCAATAAAATGACTGCTGAACATCTGCTTCAAAGATGCTCAACATATGAGGAACAGAGAAAGCATTCCTGGAAAAAACTCTATGGAGATACCAGTAAATAAATTAGTAAATAAATAAATAAAGGTAATTAACAGGTACTCGCACTCAGACAGCTGAGTGAAAAGGCCCTTGAGTATAAGAGTGAGATCCATCTTTGTTGCATAGATCTGGAAAAGACGTTTGACAGGGTCCCCTGGAGCAAACTTTGAAGATGTTTGGCAAGGAAGAACATTCTAGCACCTCTGATTCATGCTATACAGAGCTTCTACAAGTCTTGCAGAAATTATGTGAGGACAGCAAACCATAAGTCAGAAGAGTTCAGAACCACCACTGGTGTAAGACAAGGTAATATCCTGTCACCTTATCTTTTCATACTCCTCATGGACGATGTTATCAAGGCATGTAAGGAGATAACAAGAAAGTATTCAGTGGGGTACTGGAAGATGAGACAGGTCTGTATTTCAGAGCTGGCATTTGCTGATGATGTTGCCCTGATTGCTAAATCAGAGGCACATCTCCAATCCAACCTGCAAGTCTGGAAGGAAGAGCTGGAGAAGAGAGGGATGGCCATAAGCAGCTCTAAAACAAAATCCATGGTGATATCACGAGAAGAAAGAAGATATCAGATTAAGCTGGGAGAACAGGTCCTGGAGCAGGTCGACCACTTTAAATATCTCGGAGCTATTATAGACCGAAAGGGAGGCATCAAAGAAGAGTTGGCCACTCGAAAAGCAGTAGCTGGGAGACTTTTTCAGGCCATAAATCGAGGATTCCTCAGCAAGAGAGAGGTTGGTAAGAAAATGTCTAGTGTCATCCTTATGTCCAACGAGTACCTGTTAATTAACTTTATTTATTTATTTACTAATTTATTTACTGTTCACAGGACTCAAGGTTTCCTCCATTATTTATATGATGATACCAATGCCTCAAGCTGACCACTACTTTCTTTGAACATATTTGAGTTGACGTTTGAGTGTGTACGAAGAAGAAAATTTGATTGCTGTGACCTCTCATCAAGTATTCTCATTTTTTCTAGTTAGTTGTAGCCAGTAAGAAGAGAAATGGGTGCAAGAGGCATCCCTACAGTGCTCCAGTACGTATCTCAGTGGGTTCTGTAAGTTGTGTGTCCTTCATAAAGAATCCTGCATTTCATGTCTTCATATGCTTTTTTTTAAAAATAGGTTAACTTATTGGGGACTCCAAAAGTGATTCCCTCTCTAAACTGCAGATCTTTTCATAGTTCATATATTGAATGTAAAGTAGCAAGTTCAATTTCAGACTTTATTCAACTATTATTCTCAATGTGGCTATCTGGTCTGTGCAGGATCTTTTTCGTTAAAAACACTTGCTTGTTCTTCTCTTGTCTGTCTATGGCCTCTATTAATCTCTCAACTTTGATCCTGTTTAATATTTTTTCTGGTATCGAAACTTACAATAATCCTCTGTAATTTGTGCACTCTTGCAAATCTCCCTTCTTTGGCAACTTAATCATGTATCCTTCCTCTAGGCATTGTCTCCTGTCTTCTCTCTACCAGACTTTAACAAGTACTTTGTACAATATGTATGTAGAAGTGCTAGTGTCTTCTTTGATGGCTTCTGCTGGAATGCCAGCTGGGCTAGCAGATTTTCCATCTTAGAAGCTTCATGGCTTTTTTCACTTATTCCTTATTTGGCTTTTCACAGTTAACTTGTAACAACTTGTACCTCCATTTCTGCTGGCTGGATGTCTGGAAGATTTTGTGCAGCTGGTCTATTAAAACTTCCTCAAAACGTTCAATCCATCACTTTATTTGCTTTTTTACAATGCTAAGCCATTTTCCATTTTTGTCCTTAATAATGCAACATGATTGCTCATATTTCCTATTAGACTGTTTGTACTGTTGTACAGGTCCTTCATATTTCTGTTTGATGCAGTTTCCTCTGCTTCTCTTGCCAACTCATCAATACATTTCCACATGTCTCTTCTGATGCTTCTTCTCCTTTTATCTTTATTTGCTTCTATGCATACTTCGTGAACCTTGGCTCTGGAATTTCTGGATTTTATTCTGTTCAACTCTTTCTTCCTTGCTCTTATTGATAGTTTCTGTTGTTATCCATGCAAGTTTCTGTTGTTATCCATGCAAGTTTCTGTTGTTATCCATGCAAGTTTCTGATGAGACAGAGAAAGAACAGAACTGCTGCTCCCTCAGGCATGTCATACAAAGCGACTAATATGAAGCTGTTCATGAGGCTAGCAACCTCATCAAGTAAAAGAAATTGCTTCAGAAACCACAGCTGCAAAAGTATGTGAATGCTTGGCGCAGGCTTCCTGAAAGAGTACCAGCTGCTGTGGTGACTCCATGCTCCACTGAGAGTGAAAACAAAAACTGTGATAAATTCAAAAGGAAAGGGGGGTTCTCGTTACACGCCTATTGAGGCATATTGGGAATATGGTGTTAGGCCCATATTTTCTCGACCATCAGTACACTAGGGGTGATGTGGTCAGCATCAAGCTAGCCGCCTCAACCTTCCCAGAGTTGCTCTGGTACCCAATTCATCAGGCTGGGTTGACCTCTGAGCTGTTTGCGGTCTAAAAAAATCCTGCCTCAACTGGGGATCGAACCAAGGACCACCGAGCTAGGAAGCCACTGCACTACCACGGCTCCCAATAAATTCAAATAAAAGTGTATTCTGGTATGAGAAAACAGCAATGCACAGATGTGTACCTCCAGATCCTCTGCGGTGTCCATTTAGACGTCTATATTCTGCCAGACCTGGAAGAGAAACATATGAAAAAATAGTATGATCTCTTGAAGCAACTGATATGTTTCTCTTGCTGACCTTCTCTACCTTGTCATTTTTTTATACTGTTCATTTTAAAAGAAATGATGCTTAACTGCCACATGTTCAGAAATCTTTTTAAGTACTTCCTATATTTAGCTAATGAATGTAATAACATTAATAACAACGGCTGGAAGATGCATCTCAGAAGTGAAGAGCAGAATAGCTCAGGCAAAAACAACATTCTATAAAATGAAGAGTATTTTGTGCAACAACTCTTTGTCACTGGAAGTAAGAAAGAGAGTTCTTCAGTGTTATTTAAAACCAATCCTGATATATGGAAGTAAGTCATGGACAATTAGTAAACAAGTAGGAAAAGCACTAGAGGCCACAGAGATATGGTTTTATAGAAGATTGTTGAAGATACAGTTGACAGCTAAAATGAGTACTGGTGTCCTGAAAAAAGGCCAACATGCCAAGGAAACTTATTCCTCAGGCTAGATGGAAGCAATCCACTTTCACGGGGCATGTTATGAGAAGAAGGAAGATGTTTATCATGACAACAGAAAAGATAGAAGGAAAAAGAGATAGATGATGACAAAGAGAGAAGATTCTGGACAGTTTGACGTCATGGCACGAAAGATGTCAACAGCACAATTGATAAATTGGAGACAGGGAGTTCTGGAGAGACATGATCTCCGACGCACAGTGGGCTGATCACCTGCTTGCTAGTTACTCTGATTACGGAAACAACGATAGATTGTTTGGTCTGTTGTTGTCCCACAAAGACGCCATAGGCGTGGTGGAAGCGATAGATTGATCAATTTGTTGTTGCCCTAAGACGCCACTAGGCGTACTGGCCACGGACTGCTTCGTCGGTTGGTGGCTAAGGACGGAAGAAGAAGAAGAGATGATCTCCGACGCCACTAGGCACGGTACTTGAAGAAGAAGAAGACGAAGAAGAGTGTAATCATTTCAAGTTTTTCCTCCGGGTAGTGAAGAACTGAAATGGTATGACAAGATCACCAATCTGATGAATCAGAAAGAACCTGACAAACTCCAGTGAAACAGGAGGTGAGAAGATGCTAGTGTTGGATAGGACACACATTAAGAAGACCAGCTGACAGCATTACAAGGCAATCCCTGTTCTGGAATTCCCAGTGTAAGAGAAAAAGAGAGAGGCCATAACACAGAGAAGAGAACTGGAGACAGATATGGAAGGAATGAAGAAGACATGGAAAAACCTTGAATGAACGGCAGAAAACAGGAGGGCATGTACTCCACTGGGAGCAGCAAGGTATTGATGATGATGAAGACGATGAGTTTTTTTTATAGATCTTGACATTTCACACTCAGAAATGTGACAGTAGTTCTGCATTGGATGACCTGGCATGAACTAATTGAAAATATATACTCTCTTGTCCTTGACTATCATACAGTGGTTTTGTCATTTCTTTGATAGGGTTCTCAGTCAGTCTGTTAATCAATATCCTCTAGTTGTCTGTTAAATGTCATCTGCATCACTTTTTTCTTCCTTCTCTTGTCCATGTTCTTATTCAGTACAAGGCCAGGAGAAGGACCCCAGATGAAAGCCGACAACATTGTATGAAATCGCTATCTGCCAAACACTACACTTTAAAATTTTAAAAAACTTACTTACTTACTTAGTCGTTCCCCTTCTACCGTGAGGTGTAGAGGTTTGGAAGAGAGAGTGCCAGACTATCCTATCGGCTGTCTTCCTCCTGACCTGGTTCCATTCTAGTCCTCGGTCCTTCAAAGATTGTCTAATGTTGTCCTCCCAGCGGACTCTGGGTCATCCTGGGGGTCTGGATCCCTGGCTCTTAGTTTCCCATGCTTGTCGTGGTAGCTGATCTTCTCCCATTCTGCAGACATGGCCAAAACATCTTAGTTGGGACTGTTCTACTTGGGTCTGCAGGAGGTGGGATTTTAGGCCTTGATGTATCGTCTGGTTGCGGACCATGTCTCTTCTTGTTACTTCAACCACCTTCCTCAGATACCTCATTTCTGAGGTTTGGATCTGGCTTTTGTGGGTTGTAGTCATTGCCCATGACTCGCATCCATATGTCAAGACTGGGACATAGGTGGAGTGATATACAGCCATCTTCGTTTTCTTACCAACCTCTCACTTGCTCAGGAATCCTCGATTTATGGCCTGAAAAATTCTCCCAGCTGCTGCTTTTCGAGTGGCCAACTCTTCTTTGATGCCTCCATTCCGGTCTACAACAGCTCCGAGGTATTTAAAGTGGTCAACATGCTCCAGAACCTGTTCTCCCAGCTTAATCTGACATCTTTCTTCTCGTGATATCACCATGTATTTTGTTTTAGAGCTGCTTATGACCATCCCTCTCTTCTTCAGCTCTTCCTTCCAGACTTGCAGGTTGGATTGGAGATGTGCCTCTGATTTAGCAATCAGGGCAACATCATCAGCAAATGCCAGCTCTGAAATACAGACCTGTCTCATCTTCCAGTACCCCACTGAATACTTTCTTGTTCTCTCCTTACATGCCTTGATGACATCGTCCATGAGGAGTATGAAGAGATAAGGTGACAAGATATCACCTTGTAAAATTTTTTTGTTTAATCTGATAAAATTTCAATACCCCTTGTACATTACTTTTGTACAAAGCAGGGAGTTCTTTTAATGCCAACAGTTTCTTTTTAATTCCATATCCTACCACCAACTTCCATTTCATATTTGCCAGAATAATTTCCATAAAGAGATGCATAATTTTTGTCACTTCTTTATATCATAACATAGATAAATTATATCATTATCATCCTTCACACTCCTTATGGAGCATGGAATCACCACTGTAGCTGATTCATTTGATGGACGCCTGCACCAAACAGTCACACGCTCTTGCAGCGGGGGTTTCTGTGGCAATTAGTTTTACATAATGAAGGTGCCAGACCCATGCACAACCTCATATTAGTCACCTTGTACAACATGTCTGAGGATGCAGTAGTCTTATTTTTTTCTTTGTCTCCTCAGAGACTTCTAAGAACTATATGGGGCAGATAACTTATATACTATGATAATACAGCGTGGTCCACTTCAGCGGAACTCGCTTAAGTTGAATTTTGGTTAAGCCAAAGTTTTTTTTACATGTCCTAGCAAAAAGTCTTCTTTGGTTTTGTTAAAAAAAAACTCTGGTTAAGTTGACATCTGATAACTCAAATTTTCAGATTAGTTGAGGCAATTGTTCATGTCCCAATTCAGATTAGGATTCACTTAAGTGGAAGTTTTATCTTTGCTCCTCTTCAGAAGATCAAGTTACAATTATAAGTATCCATGGGCGTGTGTTTTTTTGTTGTTGGTTTTTTTTATGAATAGGCGATCCATAAATGATGATCAGGCTGCAGATTTCAGTTTTAGCAGTCTACAAATGGTTGTGAATGGAAATAAGACACCAGACTCGCTGATGAAAGAAAGACAGCCAAGATGGATTCGTAATAAGCCCTTCTGATCAAAGGGGCATCGAAAGACCTTTGGATATGGGCAAATAACTCGTACATGCATTTTGACCCTTGCTATTAATGTTCATGTAGTAAACGCTTGGAGAGAATACAAAATACCAAGCCAGACACTATCTTGTTTCCTGTATTGTTATAAGCACATGTGTTATGAAACTTTATGATATGGTCATAGAGAACTTTTACTTTATGAGTGAAAGTCCTAGAGAATATTTTTGACAGCCATATGAACAATACAAAGATTGAAAGCAAGATCACAAGAAGTTTTTTTTCTTCTAATTTATATAGAAGTGAAAATTAATTCATTTTATTAAATTTTATTTTTTTGCATCTATGAATTCAATCATCATTATTCACCATCTCCCTACACAGAGGCCAGCAACAAATATGTACCAAGCCTTCTAGTGTCGTCCTAGGTCTTCTTTATTCCTTTAAGTTCATGTCTCCAATTTCCTGTGAATGTTATTACCTTGTATAATGCTTTACCTTCTTGATTTCATTACTAGTTCTGATCTTTTAAAAATCTTCTTGAGGTCAGCATGCTATACATATTCAATATATAAAAATTGTGAGCTATGTCATGCTGTTGCTGACAAATGCTATTTTGTTTTCTGTACTTAATATTTCTAAGATTCGATGCTAAGATTTTGATGTGTGCTAGCTGATGGATTAAAAACATGTGCACTTTGTTTGATTATAGGATATATAGTTTTAATTGTTTTGGTATTTGTGCCTATGGTACAAACAAAAGACATAGTGTTATACTTTATGCTTTTAATTTGCTTTTGAAAAGTGCAAAAAATGAAAAATGCTAATCAAACGATAAAACATTTGTAAATAAAGGGTTAAAATAATAACTTTCTCTCTTATTCTGACCACAAAATGTCCAGCTCTGAGCAAACTCCTGATAAGCAGAATTTTGGATAAGCAGAAGTATTTTAGATGGTCCCAGCGACTTCTGCTTATCCAGACTGCACTGTATTTTTAAAAACTGCCATCATAAAAACAATATATGACTAAAAAGCTCCTTACAATGAATTTCATGTGATAGATCTGTATAATGACTTACCTTTCCTAATGATTCGCACAAGTTCAGGGTTGCATTCATTATTTTGGCAGAATTGAATAAACAATGCAGGAAATCCATCAATTCTTAAAATTCTATCAAGCAGATCACCATTGGTAGATAAATAACCTTGCTGACGGTGGGAACACATTAATGTACTCTGAAAGATAAAGCAAAAATTAATTGATTAACTTGCAATGCAGTGTTATAAATGCTGTTAGGTTGCAGTCTTTTAGTTTTTCTCTTTAGAATATTATTCTAGAGTTGTTCTGAATGTCAAATCTTCATTGCTGCAACCGTGAGTTCGTTATATCATTATGGCAGCTCTGTTCATTATTAATTCTTCAATAAATAGTTCACATTACATTTCATTAGTCTTGATTTATTCTATTACTGTTCTAGGTGTATTATTGTTAAAAAATGTTTATAAATAAACTGTATTTTCAAACCAACGGAAAATCACTGCAAACTTGCAGCTGAATCAATTCTCAAACAAGTTCAGTGAACCAAGTCTGTTACTGACAACTGTCCAGACATTTAATCATAACAAGATACATCTATGAGGATCCACGAAGAAATTACAGCATTGGAATTCTGTAGTTCACATCTGAGTCAGCATCAGAGTAATATATAATATCAAGTCGATCACGACCGTTAAGGAACATATGTCTGCCAAGTTCATTATTTCTTGAACAATATACTAACAACATTTTTCGTACTAACTTCACTATGTCTCTATTCCATATCTCATAGATTAACTAGAATTAGATCACTAGTCCAGCTTTAAAGAACACGTTCCTTCGTCACATTAAAATTAGTTTTGGCTATATGCACCAACTTTTACTTGACCTTCTTATAATATTTCACATGGCAACCAAAGCCACGACATTAGTATTTTGCAAATATCGTGTTTTATCCATTATTCATTTTCTTTAGGACCGCCTAGAACATATCCAATGGACTCTCCGGTCCTTACATTTATTTAAAATATAATCAACAGTGTCTACAGACACATAACCTTTAGTAGACTAAGATGTGGTTTAAACACTCACACTTAGAAGGTCGTACACATCCAACGGCCACAAGGCACGTACACAGACTGTAATGGTTACTAAGTCTTTCGCGTCAACATTCACTACGCATAACGTACAAGTATATCTAGTTTGGATGCTGAATGGTGCAATTATCTCAATTAAAATAAAACCCACCATGATGATTGCATACCATGCAGCAATCCTCAACAATGCAATGATGGAATTATGTAAAATGTGTATTATCTCCAGCTGAATAGTGATACAGATCATGAGTGGATTTTCTCCAAGATGTCAGCAGCATTTGTTTTGTTTTAAAACTAATCTGTGCAAAATGTAAATTTAATTTTGGCAGGAGAGTTAATATTTTTGTTTGTTTAATGTAGAATTCTTGATGTCAATAACAGAATGAATAAAGCGAGAACAGCCTTTGCTAGTCTCAACAACATTTGGAAGTCTTCCCAGTACAGCACAAACACCAAATTAATAATATATGAGAGCTGTGAACTTTCTGTGCTTCTCTATGGTGCAGAATGTTGGAGAGTAACAGAGAAGGAAATGTTGGAGAGTAACAAAGAAGGAAATGTCAAAACTGTCCTCTTTCCACACAATCTGCCTAAGGAAAATTCTCTGAATCTTTTGGCCGAATACTATCACTAACCAAAAACTACTTACTCGGAGTAACCAAGAGGACATGCACACCATCATAGCTGGCAGACGCTGGAGTTGGGTTGGCCACATCCTCAGAAGAGACCCCAATGCCATCACAAGAACAGCTATGCTATGGACCCCCGAAGGAAAGCGAAAGAGAGGCAAACCAAAAACAACTTGGCGGAGAACTGTGGAGGCCGAGATGCAAAGAATGAACCAGAGCTGGGGCACTGTACGAAGGATGACCGCCGACTGAACAAAGTGGAAGCAGTTTGTTGCTGCTCTACAAGACGCCACCATGCGTGATGACCACTGACTGCTTTGACAGTCGGTGGCTAAGGATCAAAGAAGGAGGAGAATGAAGAACTGGTTGCTTTGTCCATTACATAAGACACTGAAATTGCGTTAATATCTTTTTATTTAAATTTTTCAACATTTTATTATTCTTTCTTCGTCCGTGACTTGAGCAAACATCAGAGATGCTGTCATGTGACTGATAATTTATTTTGCCATTCCGTTCCATATGTTATTAATTTTTTTAATGCCATGGTTTCCTTGACATTTTGTATTTCTTTTCTACTTTCGTGGCCCAATTTTTTCACCTTTTCAAACCCCACCCGACCGTTGTTAACGTTCTGGCTGGCCTTCAGAATAATTCCTTCAACGGTCAGCGTAGCGGTAACGTAATGTTATCTAAACGCACCTGTGGTCCGTCTGACCAGGGGGAATTTCTCTAGTCGCTAAGTCTTTGATCACGAGCGGCTGGTACCCTTTGAGGCCTGGGTAACGAGTTTGATCTGTTTCAGGGGGAGATAAAACCCGCTGTTAGCCTTGTTGAGTTTTTTGCCCCTTAGAACACAGTAGTAGTGTTCATAATATTATGCATTTCTCTATCAGGGGAACTTTCGCACGATTTCTGTTGTCTTTGATGTAGTCTCTAAGAGAAACCTCTGTCTACTCTGTATTACGTTGCACGCCGATACATCTGTAGAAACAAGAGATGCCAGGTGTTCATTTGTAAACTATAAGAGTAGAAAGGGTTAATAGACAAACACACTCGTGAATATATTCCTGGCCCGAGATGGACCCTCATGAGATAAGGCAGGCTTTAACACAGAACTAAAATGTTAAGGCCTATCTCTAGTCATTTTTCGGGGTGAGTTGACATATCTTATTATATTATATTCATGTTAGCTTTTTATATATATCTGATAGGAATGTGGCTTAATTCATTTTTGAGGATTTCTCCCAGTAATTCTTCTTCTTCTTCTTTGATCCTTAGCCGCCGACCGTCAAAGCAGTCAGTGGCCATCACGCCTAGTGGCGTCTTGTAGGGCAACAACAAATTGATTCCACTTTGCTCGGTCGGTGGCCATCCTTCGTACAGTGCCCCAACTCTGGTTCATTCTTTGCATCTCAGCCTCCACAGTCCTCCGCCAGGTTGTTTTTGGTCGGCCTCTCTTTTGTTTTCCTTCAGGGGTCCAAAGCATAGCTGTTCTTGTGATGGCATCGGGGTCTCTTCTGAGGACATGGCCAACCCAGCTCCAGCGTCTGCCAGCTATGATGGTCCTCTTGCTTGCTACGAGTAAGCAGATCTTGGTTAATGATGGTATTCGGCCAAAAGATTCGGTGAATTTTTCTTAGGCATGTTGTGTGAAAAGAGGACAATTTCGACATTTCCTTCTCTGTAACTCTCCAGCATTCCGCACCATAGAGAAGCACAGAAAGCACACAGCTCTGATATAATCTTAATTTTGTGCTTGTGCTGTATTGGGAGGACTTCCAGATGTTGTTTAGGCTAAAGAAGGCTGTTCTTGCCTTATTCATTCTGATGTTGATGTCTTTGCCTCCCCCGCCGTCTGGTGTTACTATGCTTCCTAGGTATGTGAAGGTATCTGTCTGTACCAATTGCTGATTCCTTACTGATATGGGCTCAGGGTTGCTCACATTGAGCGTCATGACCTCAGACTTCTTTAAATTGATGTTCAAGCCCACCTGCTGGCTAAACTTATTAAGTCTATCCGTTTTTTCCTGGATGTGTTGATGTGAATGTGCTAGTAGTGCAATGTCATCTGCATATTCCAGATCTTCCAATGTAGAAAATGTTGTCCATCTTATTCATCTTGGACTGCCCTCGGTTGTCTGGCGCATCACCCAGTCAATGACTGTTAAAAATAGAGTGGTTGACAAGGGGCATCCCTGTCGTACTCCTGTCTTCACCTCAAAGGTTAGGTTGCTCTGCCCAACACTACACGTAAAGTTGGCATAGAGGCTTTTTATGATTGACACTATGCAGCTTGGAATTCTATAAGCCCTCAGTATTTTCCATAAACTGTCCCTATGTATGCTGTCAAAAGCCTTTTCAAAATCAACGAAATTAATGTAAAGCTGTCTTTGCCATTCTGAGCACTGCTCTATAATGTTCCTGAGAGTGAATATATGATCTACACATCTTCTATTCTTTCTAAATCCTGCTTGTTCCTTCCTCAGTTTGTGGTCTACTGCCTTTGAAATTCTCTGTATAATTATCCTGCCTAGTATTTTGCTGGGAACTGAGAGAAGAGTGATTCCTCTCCAATTATTGCAGTCTGCAAGATCTCCCTTCTTGGGCAACTTGACAATTATTCCTTTGTTCCACTTCTGAGAGAAGAGTGATTCCTCTCCAATTATTGCAGTCTGCAAGATCTCCCTTCTTGGGCAACTTGACAATTATTCCTTTGTTCCACTCTGATGGTGTTGTCCCCGTTTTCCAGACTTGTGCAAATAGTGGTTCTAATAGTTCTGCTGCTAGCTCAGGGTCTGTCTTAAATAGCTCTGCATTTAAGTTATCATGGAACGGAACTTTGCCGTTCTTTAACCCTTTGATTGCTGTGATGATTTCTTCTTTTCGTGGAATGTCTGTATTCACATCTAGATCGTTTTCAGCTTCAGGAACATTCAGTTGTGTCTCTGGTGGTTCCTTGTTCAGAGTTTCTCTGAAGTGCTCTGCCCATCTTGTTTCCTATCCCTCTGCTGTCGTGATGAGATTACCTTGCTTATCTCTTACTAATGTAATATTGTTTGCACCTCGTTTTCCGCTGATGAATTTAGTTATTTTGTATACTGTGCTTTGTTCATTTCTCAGTGCTGCCTCCTCTGCCTGTCTTGCAAGATCGTCTAGGAAATTCCTTTTGTTGGCTCGGGTTTGGCGTTTAACTTCCTTGTCCAGCTGACTGTACTGTTCGCTATATAGTTGCTTTAACCTGGGGGACTTCGCTTCTGTTTTCTTTCTTTTCCTTTCCTTTCTCATCGTTATGGTGTTTAATGTTTCTGGTGTTATCCAGTCTTGCTTCTTCCTTTCCTGGAATCCCAAGCATGATTTGCTGCTTTCTTTGTATATTGTTGAAATGGTGTTGAAATTCTGGTCTATATCATCAGTCAATGTCTTTTCCTGACTTTTGGCAAATTGATATCGTTTCTTTATGTCGGCCACAAAAGCTTTTCTGGTAAGGGAGTCCTTCAATTTGCTGATGTCAAACCTTTTCTGTGTAGTTCATACATGCCACACCTCAGAGATGAAAAACCTGTACAAAAAATTAAAAAAACCTGTACAAAGACCCGCAAAACCTGTACAAAGACCCGCAAAACCTGTACAAAGACTGAAAAACGTAACAAAAGAGTTTATTCATGTAAAAGTATATTCAATTAGATGGTTCTGCACCATCATAGTGACATGCGACCTTTGCCTTTTTAAGCATGTCTTCACTTGCTTTAAAACCTAAACAACAAGAGTTAGAATTTATTTTGCATTGTAGAAATGCTGTGACTGTATCATCATTTAGTCTATTTCTGCAGTCCGTGTGAATCTTTTTCATCATAGAGAAAGACCTCTCACAGTCAGCATTGCTGTGAGGCAATGTCAATAAGCGTTTCACTATGACTGCCAGACTGGGAAATCGTGTACGACCAGTGCTAGTTTTCAGGTTGATTATGTCAAGCCAGTACCTAGAAAAGCTTCTTTTTTGTCCAGCGTCAAATCTTGAAATACATTCATCAGGCAGCAAACAATAATCTTCAAATTCATCCTTTAACACCTCTTGGTCTAAATGTGGTGCAAAAGTGTTGGCCAGCTTACAGATTGCTGTATATTGAACTGTGTCTTTAAAGGCTGGATCAAGAATTTTGATATCCTTAAGGACTTCATTCTCAAATGGAAATTTATCCAATATCTTTTTCACAACAGCAACATAAAAGTTCCTCACATCTCTGAAAAATGAATTTCTCACTTGAGAACTTATATCTAACTCTTCCAGTAATGTCCTGTTGGACAGACCAACAGCAAGTGTATAAATCTAATAAATTTTTTGCTAAAGCTGGTAATGAAAATATAAACTAGCGCTGGCGTAATATTAGCCTGTATATTTTCTACCGAACTTCAAAAATTGGAATAGCCGTTAAAGCCCAACTGGTAGTTTTAAATAGACCTTCCCATACAAACATTGATAGTAGGCTAATTAATTATTTAATAATTATAATAATTATAAATTTAATAATTATAAATCATTGAATGACCGTAATGATGACCACCAAAGGCAAAATAACGTTGTTTTTTAAAGAAACGAAATTAAAACTAAGAAGAGAAGTAGGCTAACTCCAAATAAACTTTTCTCTGATCGAGTTAAGATGTAAATTTTCCACGCTATTATGGTTTTTTTTTCTTTTCAGTTTCATAATTTGGTAATATCGGAATGACGTTCGCCGAATGCTCCGCGTGTATTTTCGTACCATTTAGATTTAGGGTTAACCCTAGCTGTAACCCTAATTATAACTCTAAATGGTACGAAAATACATGCGGAGCATTCGGCGACCGTCATTACGTTATTAGGCTACCCATAATTTGTAGGCTATTGTATTATTTTTCAAATTTACATTTCTTACGCACTTTCTACAAGTTTTAGTGAAATCAAATAATATGTAGTGGTATCAGCCTTTTTTTTTTACCAGCCGTAAATAATCAATTATGCTAAACCTTAGGGGAAAAGAAAGCATAGGCCTAAGTTATCTGACAGTTAAATCTAACTTCATCTAAACAATGTTATTGTAATATTTTTTTAAAAATGAATTACTTACCAATACTAAACTGGAAATTAATCCTAAACAATAGGCTCGACTCAAAAAAGATTTCAGTGCTGCGTAATCGTTCAAATAATCAGTAACCTCGCGCTAGCTTTAGCGAAAAATTGTGAATGAACACGCCACGCACATCCCGCGGCAATTGAAAAATAGGCAGCTTGATTTTCATTGGTTATTTTTTTTTTATCCACTTGGCTTAAAATCTCGCCGAATCTCATGACGCAAATTGTGTAGTGGCACAAGATTTATATGTATATTTAATAATTAGGCGAAAAAACCCGTACAGACCCGTGTACGGCCCGTACACATCTGAAAACGCAAACACCCCGTACAGATTATGGGTAAACCTTTAAGTGTGGCATGTATGGTAGTTACAGTTGGTGCAGCCCTTCTTAGTTTCATTTTCAGTTTTGCTACTACTAAATGGTGATCACTTCCCACATCTGCACCTCTTCTTACCTTCCCATCTTGTAATGCATGTCTCCATCTACCGTTAACCATGATGTGGTCTATCTGGTTTCTGTCCCGACCATTTGGTGATTCCCATGTTAATTTGTGAATTTCTTTATGTGGGAAGAGTGTTCCTCCAATGACCAGGTTGTTAATGCTACAGAAACCTATTAGTTTATCCCCATTTTCGTTTGCTGTTCCGCTGCCGCATTTCCCCATTGTTCTTTCATTATATGTATTGTGTGTACCAACTTTCGCATTGAGGTCTCCCATTACTATAACAAGATCATATCTAGGTGTGTCTTCCATTTCTTTCTGCAGTTGTTGATAGAATTCATCCTTGACCTCCTCATCGCTATCATTCGTCGGTGCGTAGCATTGTATCATTGTAGTGTTGGTGAATCTCCCTCTCAATCTTAATCTTATCAGTCTGTTGTTGATGGGTTTCCATTCCAGTAATGTCCTTTCTATTCCTTTCTGTAGAATAATGGCTACGCCTTCATTGTGCTGTCCATCCTCTCTTCCAGAGTAAAGTACTGTTTCTCCTGTTGCTGTTTTAACTTTTCCTGCCCCTGTCCATCTGCTCTCGCTTATCCCTAGAATGTGTAACCTATAGTTTCTCATTTCTGCCGTGACCTGTCTTAGTTTACCTGTCTCGTACATTGTCCTGACATTCCAAACCCAGTAATTAATTCAGTGATAATGTAGCGCTGTCTACGGCCTTAGTTGAGTGGTGCTTAAACAGTCAGGTGTCAGTGTTATGGTTTATCATGGGTTAAATGTTAAACTTACGATAACAGACACTCACTAGGCGTAGAATCAGTCCACAGATGCTTATCATGGGTTAAGAATAGGCTAATTAACTGTCATTTCTGTAAGATAATGTCAGGTGTGGATTGTTCACTTAAAAACTGAATAGTGAGATGCAGGCAATAACTCTGAATTATAGGAGATAGTCACTTATTCCTTTTTTGATAGATATTTCTAGTGGCTGGGGAGGATCATTATATGCTTACTTGTGTAGTTAGACACTAGTTTATAACTTTCACAGAAAGCAGTCACCAGGCATAGATATAATTATATCTTATGTTCAGTCACAACTGTATTATTATAGCAAGAACATTGCCTTTTCTATGTACTCATTTTGTGGAATGTTAATATATTTCCCCAAGGGGACATATGATTTATTTGTGTAATGTCACATGCTGTAATCTGTTTATGTAATTCATTTACTGTTGTAAAATGAATAAGCATATTCATTTAACTGTAACTACAAGGTTAGGTTTCCTGTATGTAGTTGGAAGAAGAGTAGTAGATTTTGCTGTCAGAACCTTTACTGACAGGTACATGGGTGTACAAGAGATATTAAGCCTATGCGGGCACATGCTGAGAATTGATATATTGGAAGGAACAGGAGGGAGACTTATATGGATAAAGACAGCCCTAAACTATCATAGCAATAAGTACAAAAAATTTTAATCCCATAGGGAAGCCTAACTGTTTTGGATAACGGTAGTGTAATTTTGTTGTCGCTTGATGTAAAGGGTGTCTCCAGTCAGGCGAAGAACGTCACGTTCTCTTCGATCTAGAGGGTTTCTGAATACCGCTAGCGTCACGAGTCGTCAACCCCGTTCCTGAATCAAAACCCATTTTGTCAACGCTAAATCTGGAAATCATCTGATGCAGTAGTAGTTCCTTACTCGCCTATTGGATTACCAGTCAGAGCATTGCGGCTTCCAGAATATCAAAACCGCCCAGCATGTCTATAGCAGAATCTGATATCACCCGCCTTTGTGTGCCTAAATGGGGCACTCAGCCAACCACAGCCAAACCAGTTAAACTGGATTTACAGCCAAGTAAGCACTAGCGCCGGATAAGAGCGCCTGGGACTTTTCGTCCCCAAATAGCCTCGTCTGGTGTAATCCTGGGTTATGTAAAACCTCGCACTTAGGAGCGGCCACCCAAAGATAGACCGAGTTCCAGCCCCCCTCGCGCAATTAGAGGTCACCAACGTTTAGCACCGACAAGGAAAGTTTTGTATGCAGTTTATCCCATCGCCTTGAAGGATCTACATGTAAGACACTTTTCTGGAGCTAGCACATTTGGTCCCACGAAAGCGGACAGGCTGTCGCTCAGTTCGTTTATTTGGTCAGCAGGAGAAATATACAGAGTTCCAGCCCCCCTCGCGCAATTAGGGGTCACCAAAGTTAGCACCAACAAGGAAAGGTATGCAGTTTATCCCATCGCCTTGAAGGACATCTGCACGTAAAACTCTTTTCTGGAGCTAGCACATTTGGTCCCACGAAAGCGGACAGGCTGTCGCTCAGTTTGTTTATTTGGTCAGCAGGAGATAAATAGAGTCTTCAAGCCCCCTCGCGCAATTTGAGGTCACCAATGATAGCACCTACAGGAAGTTTTGTATTTCACTTCATTCACCTTGAAGGATATTTACATGTAAGACACTTTCTGGACTATTGCATTTGGTCCCACGAGCGGACGGGCTGACACTCAGTTTATTCATTTCTCTGTGTTCTACAGGTTTATGACTGGTGGTGTGTCTGTGTGTTCGTTGGTGTATTCGCATATTTCTGATTATTGATGACTATTGATGATTATTGATGTAATTTTATGCTGTGTGATGAGATGCATTATTTTCATGCTTTTCTTCATTTAATAAAGTTTACACATTTATTAATGCGCTGTTCACGACCCTTCCATCCATAATTAACTTGTTTTAGCTCTTCACTATAATCTCTATGTTTGATAAGAGAAAAGAGTGAGAGCAGGAGGTGCTTAGACAGTAAACGTGAGTTGAGGCTTGGAGATAGAGATCATTTTGATAAATCTTCTTCCAGGTTGTCTCAAGTCCATCTCCTATTTACACCTTTCTGTGTGTGTAATCTATAACTCTGTCAGTCCACTATCCCTTGTCGATTTCACTACTATTGTCCAACTCGACAAATACTCTACACTTTACTCAACCACGACAGATGCCATCTGCATGTTGATACAATTTTTGAGTAGCAATTTTTGTTACTTTGCTAATACTGGTTATGATATATTTTATCTAGAAGAAATAAGATTTTTTTAAATATTAGAGACATGCCAACACTAACAAGGTTAAAAATTGGTAGTACTGTAAGAAAATCATGGATTGATGCAGTACAGGTTGCAAATTAAAAACATAGAAGATAATCATAATGAATCAAGATGGATCAAGAAAGTAAATAAAAACAATGTCAGAAGAAAGAAACATACAAAAATTTACAACAGAGGAAGACATCAAAGTATGAAACTAGATGAAAACAGAGAATACCTTAAAAATGACTCAAAGAACAAACAAAATTTACTACATAATAGAAATGAATGTGGTAAATTTAACTGGCTCCAAATCCTCAATAGAACTACAACAATTATTAAAGCAACTTATCACCAAAACAAAATCTACAATTAACAGATGACTGGATTAAAACGCAGAGACACGAAAGTGCTAACACAGGCAGAAAAGTTCCTCCATATGCCAAGCCATCCAATGAAGGACAGATTCCAAAACCTAGCAATGGGGCGATTGAAAAGAAGCAGCTTCATCCACCAGGCGAAATGATTTCGTAGACAAACCTCAGACCTGCCTGAAGTTGACAGCCCCCTAAAGTCTGTGCCAGAAGAAACCCCTTGGAGAGAAGAGCCTGGACTACCTATACACATCCAGACAAAAGTGAAAGGAATATTCAACAGGGATGAACAGAACAGCGTGCAACGTAGGATAGTCACTCTCAGTTTCCTGGATGATGAATACCCACAGGACCTCTGGGTCTGAGTATACACGGAGTATAAACTTCTAATTTTCATACACCAACAACAGTAATAAAGCACCATAATTAAACATTAATACATAACTTATTCTGCAGACCTAAAGGTCTTTTATATTTGGACATGCGTCCTAATATAACCGGCTAGGTTGAACAGGACACACCTCGCCGAAAGGAGGCAAAATTTTATTTAAAAAAAAAAAAAAAGAACAGTACACAAAAGTTATTGTTATTGTTGAACAGACTCAACATCATTGCACTCCAGGCAAACCCACAGGTGCTCAGTCTCCCTCAGTATATGTCGAATGGCGTGAATGCTAATTGTTCCTTTAGCTCACTGGTTGTATATACACGAGGGATGCATACATCCATCTCTGCCAGCCTTATGTTTGATGCCAAATTCCAACAATCTTAACCTTGATGATTCATCTATTGCAGTGTCATTCTCTAACAGGAGTCATTAATTATTCTCAGTATCTCTCCCTTATCCACATCCAGTGTCCCCACTGTGGGTGCTCTTGATGATAGTCTGTCAGCTCTTTCATTTCCGCGTACCTCTGCATGACCAGAACAGTAGATCCATGCCATGTTCTGCAGATTCGAAGCTTTTATGAATGTTTTCCATTCATGCCATAGACAACCATTTTGAACCTTTCAACGCATGGACTGGCAGTCTGACACAATGACTGCCTTTGTTAATGAAGTTTCAGCAGCCATATTAAGGCTGCAGTAGCTGCCTCTACCTCCATTCTCACGCTGGAAGTTGATATCTTGTAAGTCCCGCTATGTTCGACGACGATTCTGCTCTTTACCCTAGCAAAGAAGCCCCAACCTAATTTCTCACCATGGATCACAGACCTGTCTGTATACACAATGGCATCATTATCCCCGGCATGATCATATATCAGTTGATTAATCTGCAGTTCTGCTTTCTCATTGCCCCAAGTTCTACACTCTCTGCCAAGGCTGATGATGATTTGCCAGTAGTTAATTCAGTTCTCATCTGACTTACTCCACTCTTCCTCTTTAAATATATTTTCAAATATGGTCACCTGCTATATCGTTATCTCTGCCTGTTCCATCCATGATATCCCCCTCTTTATTCTTGCTCCCTTAATGTCAGCTATGTTTCCATGCAGGGGGTGCCATTTGTCTGTGGTTACTCACATTTGGCGTTTGCCTGGGCAATCGCATATCAGGATCTAATCGACAGCAATCCAAGCATATACCTCATTGTCACAATGGGGGTATCTCGCGTACAGCCCAAGACTATACGCATCCCTTCATTTTTAATGCGACCTAGTCGTTCACATTTTGCTACCGATAGTGTGAGTATTCCCAGCCCATGCTCAATGATCGATATGACTAGATGATGATAAAGAAGAAATAGTAATCTTTGCGGCCATTATTTTCAGGGCTGCCAGATCTCTCCAGCATTTCTGTATGATGTGATGAACATGGTACTTATATGATAGCCCACGATTGCATGTAACTCCATGGTATTTCAGCTTTTCTTATCTTTCAATTTTCTGTCTATTGACTAATATCTGGAAGGTATGTTTTCACCATGGAGTTGTTTAAGGAGCACTAGTTCTGCAAATGAGTATGTCATCAGCATAAGTCAGTGTTCTTCTCAACCCAGTTGGCTAAATGATGGCTACTTTTGCTGTATAGATGTATAAATGTGGGGTCTTTACCAGGTTTAGGAAGTGGCCGTAAGTAACTATGTAGCCAGTCTTTCGGCACCTCGGCATTCAGTATGATGGTGTTGAAATCCCTCACCACATTCTTAATGCCTTTGTCACCGAGCTGTTTTATGTGGTGATACTGTACACCATCAAGATCTGGGGCAGTGTTTCTACTGGTTTCTAAACTGCACACGACGTTTTCTTTGGATATGAGGTCGAAATAAATGCCACCTCTTCGGTTGCTTTCCAGGACATGGTCTTTAATTTCTTGGAGGACAGCTTTATCACCTTTATCTGTCCGAGTAAAAATCAATCAATACCCTTTAGCTCCCTGAGGAGCATAGGCCTTCAACAAACACATGCAAAGTCTTCCTGTCCCGTGCCATCTGCTCAAGTTCTTTCCATGTTTTCCTCATCATTTTCAGCTCTGTATCCAGCTCTCTTCTCCATGTGTTTTTTGGTCTACCTCTGCCTCTCTTTCCCTGTGGATTCCAGAACAAGGACTGCCTTGTAAAGCTATCAACAGGTTTCCTCAATGCTTGCATAGAACAGAAGGACTGAAATGGTATGACAAAATCATAAATGTGGAATTGATGACAAGAAGCAGACAAGTACCAGTTGAACAAGAGCTGAGAAGAAGATGCTAGCAATAGATAGGACACACATTGAGGATAACATCATTTCTCCTGTCCTGGTAATATGGTGCACAGATGAGCATGCAACAGTGGCCACCAAACTGCTACAAAGAGCTATAGATGCCTTAACCTCGTGGGCAAATAGATGGTGTGTCAGCATCAACACAGACAAGTGCAGCACTATGCTCTTCACCCTCTCTCCCAAACAAAAAGCTGGTGTCATCAAGATAAATGAAGAGCTCCTGAGAGAAGATAAACAACCTACCTATCTCGGAGTACATTCGATGATAGGCTGACATGGAAGCAGCACATCAACAAGGCAGCAACAAAGGCCAGGAGGAAGTTAGCCATCCTGAGAAAACTAATTGGAACCACATGGGGAGCCAGCGGGAAAATACTTAGTAAAGTTTACCAGCAGGGCATACGACCACACCTGGAATATGGGTTAGCTGTGTGGTGTCCAGCATCAAACACCACATTACAAGAGCTAGATAAGGTGCAAAACCAGGCGCTTAGGGTCATCACGGGGGCAATGAAATCAACGCCTATAGCTGAGATGGAGAAAATGGGGAGGATACAAGCACTGCGAGAACGCAGAGACACGAAAGTGCTAACACAGGCAGAAAAGTTCCTCCATATGCCAAGCCATCCAATGAAGGACAGATTCCAAAACCTAGCAATGGGGCGATTGAAAAGAAGCAGCTTCATCCACCAGGCGAAATGATTTCGTAGACAAACCTCAGACCTGCCTGAAGTTGACAGCCCCCTAAAGTCTGTGCCAGAAGAAACCCCTTGGAGAGAAGAGCCTGGACTACCTATACACATCCAGACAAAAGTGAAAGGAATATTCAACAGGGATGAACAGAACAGCGTGCAACGTAGGATAGTCACTCTCAGTTTCCTGGATGATGAATACCCACAGGACCTCTGGGTCTGAGTATACACGGATGGGTCAGCACAGAATGCAGTCAAGAATGGAGGAGCAGGAGTGTACATAGTGTGGTGGTTTTAGAGGTTATGGATGTTAAAAAGTAAGAGTCAACAGAGTGAGGTCAAGCCATGTAAGTCCCTGAGTCTAATAGTTGATGATGATGATGTATTCTCAGGGTACCTAACCGCTACCACCCTCAGATCTCACTCTGTGTAATATTTTAGGTTCTATTATGGTATATGACTACGTGTCTAGGGTAATGTATGTGTGGTGATATGATGATAACTTAAACACAACTGTAACTCAATATAATGAACTTAAGTAAGACAGTGGTTAAAGTTATAAAATTACTGTACAATTTTTATTTTCCTGATCCTCAATTTTTCTTTTCTTTGGAAACAGGAATGGTCAACTCAAAAGAAATATGTTTATATACAAATTTAAATAAATAAGAAGGACATCTTGTCCCATAAATGTTATTACTAAAATGTTTCTATAATTGTATCCCCTGCTGAAGTAATAATGTCTTAAGAGATGTCACTAGTGTGAGGGACTGGCCTTCTCATCACGTCACAAGAAAGTTTATTGAAAGTGTGGAGAATAAAATAAAATGAGATGTCATGAGCCCTCAAGATGTGGGCTTATCTTATTTTTAAGTTGAAAGTGGATGGCTTGCTGGGAATACTGCACACTCTTTCACAGCAGTGTCTTCTGGAGGCTGCTACTACAGTTTGACTTCAAAGTATAAGCAACAGGCAAGTTGCCTCGTATTTTGCAGCTCCAGGTTATGTCTCAAGTGGTAATAGGTGATGCAACCCTGCAACAAGAGGAACAATTCCTCCCTAAGTACACTTTTTATATATATCTCCACAACTAACAACTAAACATCATTAAGCATTCTTTGTGATCAGTTGCATGTGCTAACCAATAGCTTCAGTCCCTAATTTTATGTGACTTCTTCACACTCAGTGGGTACCTTCTCCTTCCCACATGGCTTTAACGCCCCTGTCACTTTAAACCTTTGTTATCCGCAAATAATGAATCATTCACACAATGAACCAGATGACTAGCAGAACGATGGCACAAAATTCAGACTGCTGTCGTTCAGAAGGTAAAACTTATTCAGAAAAGCTCCCCTTCTGTTCTCATCTTGGCACTGCGGTTATAATTTTCAAATGGCGTTCTAGCCTAGAATGCGTTACATGTTATCAATCCCACTAGCCAATGAAACAACACGTCCAAATTTTGACTCTTTTGAAAACCGCAAGTATTGAGTGTTAATCAGTGCGTTTGCTAGTCTGATTTTATTTATTTTTATTTCTGCCATATCTCAGCCATTTATGGACCGATTTCAAAAGTTAAAATTGATTATTAAACTGCCCTTTGGCCTCTATCATCCTATCTAGTTTTCATCTAACTATTCTTCATCGTTTTCATCTATGTAATTTTATTGTAATTATTTACTCTTTCTTCCTACCCAAATAGATTTTCTAAGGCAAGATGATGTAATATAAGGGAAATTGTTATGGTAAGATATTAAATAATATTAGCGCTATCATTCAGAACATCCCTTTTATTTACTCTCTTTATTTAGAAAGCCATACATTATCTAAGCTTTTCCCCCTCCGCCCCTCACAGATTTGGTTTTAGTTTCATTTTCAAATGCATAAGTTAGGCTTGTTTTTTCCCTTTTTAACAAACCTTTCCCCTCTCTCCCTTTTTAACAAACCTTTCCCCTCTCTCCCTTTTCAAGACGAAGTAACAAGTTGGTTTTCTGCCATACTTTCCGGCTTTCGTCAAAAATATTGGGAAGGGTAACGTGAGCTGCGTGTGTGTTTGGGGGATGGGACTCACTACGCTTGGTCTTAGAAAAATTCAAATCTTGTGCCAATCGTGGACTGTTTTGATAGGCAATGGCCTTGATGCAAAATTTCAAATATTGTACAGTAGACATTCAAAAATCCGGCAACCTCCGGACCTGAGGAGTGCCGGATTTGTGAAAATGCCGGATTTTTTATGGTTATATATTCTGTATATATTTAACAGAAAATGACTACCTGTACACTTTATCTGCGATCGACAATGCACGATGTTTACGTTTTACACCACTTCTTTTATTTGCTGAATCCATAATGGGGCTATACAGCAGCAAATAAAGGATAAAATGAGAAGGAATGAGCAGAAATGCCTGTTAACACGTGCAAGCAAGACCCAACAGCTGCATCAAAACATAAACGGCTCCAGAAAACAGTGGCGCGCCAACGCGGTAAATTAAAAAATGCGCTCCGAAATTTATGCCGGAAATCTGAAGGAACCGGAATATCGATGGCCGGATTTTTGAATGTCAACTGTAGTTATTTATAGTTACAACCTTCACTAAATAATAGGGCGGGTGTGTATGCGTTTGCGGGTGGTAACCCTTTTAAGCGATAATAGTAGAAAAATTTCAAATATTGTGTCCAATTCTTAGTAGAAAGTTTGTCCTTGCCCTTGGCAATTTTCAAATATAATAGTGGGGTTTATAGGGTGTAATTTTACATTACTAGATTTTTGGAAGTGGGGAAATTTGAGCGCATTGTGATACAGATACACTTTACGACACTATGAATACCCAAACAACACTAGGGATACAGTCAGAGTACCAATGGGGAAATTCTGTAACAACTATGATGCAGAAATCCAGGCAATCAAGGTGGCAACTGAGAAACTGTTGAACACCAATCTCGGTCCACAGCCTGTGGTATTCCTTACAGATGCAAGATCAGCACTTCAAGCACTTCAGTCCAGAAAATTGCCAGGTATACAAGCCCTACTTTCTGAACAGTGCAACCAGCGCAGGGTCGCCATGCAATGGATACCGTCTCATTGTGGAATACCAGGAAACGAGAGAGCAGACCGACTGGCTAAAGAAGGTGCTGCAGATGAGCAACCGGATGTACCAGTTACGTACCATCAGAAGAAAAAGATGATCAAATCAATCAGAAAGCCACCAACACCAACGCAGGATGGCTACCAAGCTATGAACAGATTAGAACAAATTGTCATTCTGCGCCTCAGAACAGGACACAACCGACTCCGCAGCCAAATGTATACAAAATTCAAGATTGGCAATTCAGCCATGTGTACATGTGGACAGGCACCCCAGACTGCGGAGCATGTACTTCAAGTTTGCCCCAAATATGATATATTGAGGTAAACCCACTGGCCCAGAGAAACAACACTGGAAGCAAAACTATACAGAACTCTGTATGAACTAGAAAAGACAGTGAAGTTTATACAAGAAACAACATTGCAGATACAGACAATATATTTCAAGCGAACGAAAGATGAAGAAGATTTCTCCTGTGATCAATCTCCTCCTCTCTATGCCCTTCCATTGTTTCTTGCAGAGAACCAGGATATCAATCCTGTAATTTGTCATTTCTGCTGCTACTTGTGCAGTTTTCCCTTGTTCACATAGAGTGCGAACATTCCAGGGGCCAATCCTGGAGATTTTCCTAGACGAAAAAAAGTTAGTCGGCAACCCAGACTCCTTTCGGCTTTCTCTGGGTTGCTTCATACGTTTCCTTTCCAGAGGACCTTCTTCTGTCTTGGGCGGCTGCACTGATTTATATTCTGTATTTGACTTGTCCATGTTTGTTGAAGTTTTTATGGTAACAAGTTTTTTATGGCATGGGGTAACCAGCCCCATGCCCAACCCTCCTTAGTCGCTTTTTACGACATCCATGGTAGGGTACAGTGTTACTATTCTTTGCTCCCCTTTCAGGCCCCCGGTAACACACGGGTGGTCTGAGTAACAAACCACTCGAGTAATTCATGTCCCTTTAAGGCACTGATCTTCAGGCTTATCCCCGTCGAGCTGACAATAATAGGAATTGGTTGGCTTGTACTTTTCCTACTCATTCTGTGATGTAAGAACCAGAATTTCTTTAGTGTTCTGTCTGTGCCCACCTGTGTCACAAAGATCTCCCACACTGTGTCTTTGGCTTCTCTTTCCAAGTCCTTGTAGTTATTGATGGCTCTTTGCTTTTTTTCCTTAAAATCTTCCACCTCCATTTATAAAGCAACTGATATGGAAACTATCAAAAACAAAGCCAGGAAATATTTTAAACAAATATCAAAGGACAGTATTACAGTGTACACAGATGGATCTAAAGGAGAAGATAACAAATTAGGGATAGGAATTTATGTTCCCATGTAGCAAATGGTGAAAGGATATAGTATAACAGATCATGTACCTATTTTCACAGCAGATGGTTACAATTCTGAAAGCTCTAGAAATCTTATCTAACAACCCTCATCCTCTTCATAAACTGACAATATTAAAAGACTCACTTTCAGCTATTCAAGCTATAAAAAACCTATGAGAATGCAGTAGACCAGATATAGCAGAAGAGATATTACTGGCAAATATCTAAGGATCTTGCATTCTAATAGCTTGGATACCTTCACAGGTTGGCTTAACAGGAAATGAAAAGGCGGATAAAAAAGCTAAGAAAAGTAGAACTAACATAAACCAAATAAATGTGGGGATGAGTAAAACAGAGATCAATAGCTTTATTAAAAGAATAATAACTGACAAATGGTCAGCAGCGTGGGATGGAAGCCTGAAGGGCAGATATGCATATTAATTGTTCAAGACTCCAACAAGAACGTATCAGATATCTAGAGAATTAAAAATTCCTAGCATTAAGAAACTTCTTACACTGCCTTCGATGGTGCCTATACCTTGAAGTGATAAGGTGGCTTGAGTACCAGAACAACTCCCAGTGCTATGCCAGCAGGAGTTTTACTCCTGGCAGGTTCTACCAAGCTGGACAGGTCTGCGCGGGTAGGGATCAGACTAAAGCTGGCACCCTGGTCCTCCAGGTTGGGGGTTTTAGCACAGGACCAACACCCATGTCTATGTAAAAAAAAAAAAATTAGTTATGGACACAGCAACAAATAAAAACGTTTTGAAGGAGGAGGGACACCAGGAGTCTGAGGCTTGGATGACTGACAGTGGTGAAAGACAAAAGGAAGCCATCACTATGAAAATGAATGCCCTGATCGAAAAACATGAAATCAGAATTGGTTTCTGGGACGTCAACTATGAATGAGGCAGGAAAACTGAGACAGATCACAACAGAAGTGAGGAACTACAGATTATATGTCTTGGGAATAAGTGAGAGCATATGGACCGGGACAGGGAGAATAAAAGCAGCAACAGGAGAAACAGTACTTTACTATGGAAGAGAGGATGGACAGCACAATGAAGGCATAGTCATTATCCTAAAAAAAGGAATAGAAAGGTTATTACTGGAATGGAAACCCATCAATAACAGACTGGTAAGAACACGACTGAGAGGGAGATTCATCAACACCATAATAATGCAATGCTATGCACCAACAAATGACAGTGATGAAGAGGTCAAGGACGAATTCTATCAACAGCTACAAAAGGAAATGGAAACCACACCTAGATATGATCTTATCATAGTAATGGAAGACCTCAACGCAAAAGTTGGAACACATAATACATATAATGAACAAGTAATGAGGAAATGTGGCAGCGGAACAGTAAACGAGAATGGGGATAAACCAATAAGCTTCTGCAGCATTAACGACTTGGTTTTGGGGGGAACACTTTTTCTACACAAAGAAATTCACAAATTGACATGGTAATCACCAAATGGCTAGGACAGAAACCAGACAGACCACATTATGATCAATGGTAGATGGAAGCACCTCACGGTAGAAGAGGAATGACTAAGTAAGTAGTAAGGCAGATGGAAGCATTCATTACAAGATGTGAAAGTAAGAAGAGGTACAGATGTAGGAAGCGACCACCACTTAGTAGTAGCAAGACTTAAGGTGAAACTCAGATCTGTTCGACCAGTTGTAACTAAACGGAAAAGGTATGACATCATCAAACTGAAGGACCCCCTTACCAGAAAAGCTTTTGTGGCTGAAATAAGAAGATGATATCAAATTCCAATAGCCAGTGACTGATGATGTTGACAAAGAATTTCAACATCATTTCAACAATATGTAAGGAAAGCATCAAGAACAGCCTTTTCTAGTCTAAACAACATCTGGAAGTCCTCTCAGTGCATTACAAACACCAAATTAAGATTATATGAAAGCTGTGTACTTTATGGTGCGGAGTGCTGAGGAGTAACGGAGAAGGAAATGTCGAAACTGTTCTCTTTCCATACAATTTGCATAATGAAAATTCCCAGAATTTTTTGGCCGAATACCATCACCAACCAAGAGCTGCTTACTCTGAGCAAACAAGAGGACATGCACACCATCACAGCTGGCAGACGCTGGAGTTGGTTTGGCCACGTCCTCAGACGAGACCCTGATGCCATCACAAGAACAGCTATGCTATGGACCCCTGAAGGAAAGCGAAAGAGAGGCAGATCAAAAACAACTTGGCGGAGAACTGTGAAGGCCGAGATGAACCAGAGCTGGAGCACTGCACGAAGGATGGCCGTTGACCGATTCTTTGATCCATAACCGCCAACCGTCAAAGCAGTCAGCGGCCATCACGCCTGATGGCGTCTTGTAGGGCAGCAACAAATTGATTCCACTTTGCTCGGTCGGCGGCCATCCTTCGTACAGTGCCCCAACTGTGGTTCATTCTTTGCATCTCAGCTTCCACAGTTCTCCGCCAAGTTGTTTTTGGTCGGCCTCTCTTTCGCTTTCCCTCGGGGGTCCATAGCATAGCTGTTCTTGCGATGGTATCAGGGTCCCTTCTGAGGACATGGCCAACCCAACTCCAGCGTCTGCCAGCTATGATGGTGTGCATGTCCTCCTGGTTACTCCGAATAAGTAGTTCTTGGTTGCTGATGGTGTTTGGCCAAAAGATTCGGAGAATTTTCCTTAGGCAGATTGTGTGGAAGGAGGACAGTTTCGACATTTCCTTCTCTGTTACTCTCCAACATTCCGCACCATAGAGAAGCACAGAAAGTACGCAGCTCTCATACAGTCTTAATTTGGTGTTTGTGCTGTACTGGGAAGACTTCCAAATGTTGTTGAGAATAGCAAAGGCTGTTCTCGCTTTATTCATTCTGTTGTTAATGTCCTTGCTTGTTCCGCCGTCAGGTGTTACTATGCTTCCTAGGTAAGTAAATGTGTCTGTCTGTTCTAACTTCTGGTTCCTTACTGTTATTGGCTCAGGATTGCCCACATTTAGTGTCATGACCTCTGTCTTCTTCAGATTGATGTTCAGGCCAACCTGCTGGCCATACTTATTCAGTCTATCAGTTTTGTCTTGAATGTGTTGGTGTGAATGCGCGAGCAGTGCAATGTCATCTGCATATTCCAAATCTTCCAGTGTAGAAAACGTTGTCCATCTAATTCCCCTTGGACTGCCCTCTGTTGTCTGGCGCATCACCCAATCTATGACTGTCAAAAATAATGTTGTTGATAAGGGGCATCCCTGTCGTACTCCTGTTTTCACTTCGAAAGTTACATTACTCGATCCAACACTGCACGTAAAGTTAGAATAGAGGCTTTTTATAATGGAAACAATGCGGCTGGGAATTCCATAAGCCCTCAGAATTTTCCATAGGCTGTCCCTGTGTATGCTGTCGAAAGCCTTTTCAAAATCAACAAAGTTAATGTACAGCTGTCTCTGCCATTCTGAGCACTGCTCTATAATGTTCCTGAGGGCAAATATATGATCTGCACATCTTCTGTTCTTTCTGAAGCCCGCTTGTTCTTTCCTCAGTTTATGGTCAACTGCTTTTGAAATTCTCTGGATGATTATCCTGCCTAGTATTTTGCTGGGAACTGAGAGGAGGGTAATTCCTCTCCAGTTGTTGCAGTCTGCAAGGTCGCCCTTCTTGGGCAATTTGACAATTGTTCCTTTACTCCACTCTGTTGGTGTTGTCTCAGTTTCCCAGACTTGTGCAAATAGTGGTTCTAATAGTTCTGCTGCTAGTTCAGGGTCTGTCTTGAATAGCTCAGCATTCAGATTGTCGTGACCAGGCGCTTTTCCATTTTTTAGCCCTTTGATAGCTGTGATAATTTCTTCTTTTCGTGGAATGTCTGTATTTACGTCTAAGTCACTTTCAGCCTCAGGAACATTCAGCTGAGTCTCTGGTGGTTCCTTATTCAGTGTTTCTCTGAAGTGCTCTGCCCACCTTGTTTCCTGCCCCTGTGCTGTGGTGATGAGATTTCCTTGCTTGTCTCTTACTAACGTTATGTTGTTTGCACCTCGTTTTCCACTGATAGCTTTAGTTATTTTATAAACTGTGCTTTGTTCATTTCTCAGTGCTGCCTCTTCTGCCTGTCTTGCAAGGTCATCCAGAAATGTCCTTTTGTTAGCACGGGTTTGACGTTTTACTTCCTTGTCCAGCTGACTGTACTGTTCACTATATATTGCCTTTAACCTGGGAGACTTAGCTTCTGTTTTCTTCCTTTTCATTTCCTTTCTCTTCGCTATGGTGTTTAGCGTTTCTGGTGTTATCCAGTCTTGGCTCTTTCTTTCCTGGAATCCCAAGCATGACTTGCTGCTTTCTTTATATATTTGTTGAGATGGTGTTGAATTTCTGGTCCACATCATCGGTCTCTGTTCTTTCCTGGCTTTTGGTAATCAGATATCGTCTCTTTACGTCGACCACAAACGCTTTTCTGGTGAGGGGGTCCTTAAGTTTCGTGATGTTGTATCTTTTCTGTTTGACTGCAACTGGTCCAGCAGCTCTGAGTTTCACCTTCAGTCTTGCTACTACTAGGTGATGATCACTTCCCACATCTGCGCCTCTTCTTACTTTCACGTCTTGTAGTGCATGTCTCCATCTGCCATTGATCATTATGTGATCTATCTGGTTTTTGTCTCGTCCGTTTGGTGATTCCCATGTTAACTTGTGCACTTCTTTGTGTTGAAAAAGTGTTCCTCCGATGACCAGGTTGTTAATACTGCAGAAGCTTATTAATTTGTCCCCATTCTCATTTACTGTTCCACTGCCGCATTTCCCCATTACTCTTTCGTTATAATTATTGTGTGTTCCAACTTTCGCATTTAGGTCTCCCATTACTATAATAAGATCGTACCTGGGTACAGTTTCCATTTCCTTTTGTACCTGTTGATAGAACTCGTCCTTAATCTCTTCGTCGCTGTCATTTGTTGGTGCATAACATTGTAATTATTGTGGTGTTGGTGAATCTCCCTCTCAGTCTTGCTCTTAGTCGTCATTAGTCTTTGTTAATGGGTTTCCATTCCAGTAAAGAGATCTTTCCATTCCTTTCTTAAGGATAATGGCTACACCTTCGTTGTGCTGACCGTCCTCTCTACCAGAATAAAGTACTGTTTCCCCCTGTAGCTGTTTTTATTCTCCCCATCCCTGTCCATCTGCTCTCGCTTATTCCCAGGATATGTAGTTTGTAGTTCCTCATCTCTTCTGTAATCTGTCTCACCCAGGCAGCTCTGATCCCAAACAATTCTGTAGTAACTGTTTTTTTTGTTTAATTTTTTTAACAATAATAATCATAAAGTTACTGATCGTGTACTATAATATAAGTGTAACAAAAAAAAAAAAAAATTAAAAAAAAAAAAAAAAAAACAACTCCTCCAAGGGACAAACAAGAAAAGACGAATCTGGAAAGACAATTTGCAGAGATCAATTAAATTAAATCGGAGAAATGGGGAAAGAAATGACCAAATAAACCTTCTATGGTGTTGGTTGTTTTTTGTGTTTCTAAGATATACTCTTTTTTTTTTTTTGTTTTTTTACATAAGTGGTGTAGAAGAACTGAAATTTTTTTTTTGATGAGAACTACAATTATACACAAACAAATCAAACTTTTTTTTGGGTTGTGTTTTTTGGTGTTTGTTTGTGTCTTGTTGTTTTGTTTTTATAAGTGAGAACATGTTAGCATATAAATCATCAATGTGTGTATCATCATGATAAAGAAATTTTTTTGGGGGGGTAAATGTATTCTTATGGTTTTTTTTTGCACCATTTTTTACAAATTAACTTGTTTTTTTTTTTTTCTTTTTAATTTTGTTTTCAAATTTCTGTTTCAATTTTTTATTTTTTTTTGGCAAACAAAAGTTTGATTTTTTTTTTTTTGTTTTTTTTTTGTTTTTTTTTCAAAAGGGGGGGGGGGGGACTTTTGACTATATTTATTTATGTTTTTTTGGGTGTTTCCGCGCTAAATTGCTGGGCTGATCACGAAGCCGTTTTGCATCTGGCAGGAGTCACTTTGTTTACGGAAACCAACGGCAAAAAAAAATTTATTTTATTGTTTTACCTAAGCACTAAGTTTTTTTTGCTTAAATAAAACAACATGGTTTTTTTTTTTTTTTTAGCCCCCCCAAATTTTCGCTAATTTTTGCCGCTTAAGACGGAAAATTTAATGCCACTTTTTTGTCTTTTTTTTTTTTTTTTTTCTTTTTTTTTATTGATTTTTAAGTTTTGTTTTAGAATTTTTTTTTTTATTTTTCTAATCCAGTTTTTTGTTACTTTTTTTACTTTTTTTTTTTTTTTTTTTTTGGATTACCTGTTTTTTTTTTTTTTTGTTTTTTTTTTCAACATTTTGTAACCTTAACTTTGTTACAGCAACTTGTGGTTCGAAGCTGACATTTTGTGATAAAGTTGACCTCCTGTATTTTTTACCAATACGGGTTGTAATTTTATTTGCAAACTGACAACACAGTATGTTTTGTTCAAGTGGCATTAAAAACTGGTTTGACCAGCGTTTTTGCTAGGGGACCCGGTTTCACTTAACGGGGGGCCTCCATTGCGTTTAAATTGATTAAACTGATAGTTAATGAAGTTTTTGTTTGCCAACAATTCAACATTTTTGATGGCAATTTCGAGCCTGTTTTCATGCAACAGTGGCCACCATATTTTTGGTGTTCACTTTATGTATTTGCCGTGTTAATACTGGGGGACTTGTTTGAGTTTTTGCTCCAGATTTACCCAGCAATTTGGTTTGCCATCTTAGTTCTCGAGACTTGGGGCCTTCCATTTAACCCCGCAAGTGATCTGAATCCTAAGGCCCAAGCCCAGTTGAGCTGAATAAAACTCGGTCAAGTCTTTCCCATTATAGGCCCCTAGGATCCAGTATAGCTCCCATACCGTCTCTCGAACTGTGACCTCCGGGTGTTTCTGGGCGTGGTGTTTTATTTTTTACACCAGTGGCTTCCTTTTGGCTTTCACCACTGGGACCCAACGAGCCCCTCCGGATGTCCGTCCCGCATCAAAGTATTTCCATTTATTGCTGTTTCCGTAACGTGTGTGATTTTTTACACAGACAGGGGTGTCGGCCCTGTGCTAAAACCCCCAACCTGGAGGACCAGGGTACCAGCTTTTGTCTGACCCCTACCCACACAGACCAGTCCAGCATGGTTGAACCTACCAGGAGTAAAACTCCCACTGGCATAGCTCTGGGGATTGTCAGGGTACACAAGCTGCCATACCGCTACAAGGTATAGGTACCATTGATGGCAGTTAATATAAAGCATTTCCTACTAAAATGTAGGAAGTACGAAAAACAGAAAAAGCCAATTTCAGATTATTTACAGGCATGCAATTCATCCATAACTGTGGTACAGTTTGGTTTGGACGTACTAATGTTTTGCCCCTGTATGTCTACTTTTATAATCTTAACTGGGTTGAAATGAAGTACAATAGGCAGTCTGTTCGATACGGCCTTTAGAAAAAATAAATTCAGAAACTCAGGAAAAAGGGGAATCCCAAACCCTAGCACTAACGATGTAGGCGACTTATTTGGATGACACGGAATGTACTTCATTCAACCTTCAAACTGAAACAGACACCATAACATTATCGTGAAGACTTGAAAGTACTTGAGGCGGCACATGACATGCTAGCTTGGCATGAACTAACTGCAGCCCCATGATCCACAGGATACTAAAAAGAATTAATGAACACGAGGTGCAAGGAACTGAAATGAATACTAGAAAAAATTTCACTGACCCTTGTGGAATTGTGAAGTCCAGGAAATCCTTGAATAAACAATACGGAATTCGCGCTCATGTATTCTATGAATTGCAGTCGACGTTTATTGATGTAACTCTTCATCCAAGTGTCCTGATCATCCATCTTAATTGATGAAGTAAACAGCAGACCCTATAATTAATCTTTGTATTTTACTGGCATATCTCGTAACTCTCGGCTTTGTAATGGCTGAATCGGGAAGTCCCTCCCTTCCAGCAAACTACGAGTCGGGAAATTCCAAGAAACGTAGGCAAGAAAACGGTGTCCAGATTTTTTTTCCTCTTTTTTTTTTTCATCAATACATGTAATTGTAACCATTCGCAAATTGCTAAATATGGATTTCTGTTTTTTTTTACACGAATCATATTTATAACAAATCATGAAAATACTGTTAAAAATTAGCGGGCGTAGTTTACAAGAACGATAAAATGAACCACTTAAATAAATTGGGGGGGAGACCGAGGCTTCTAAACAGTAAATAAATAAGACACACAGAAAGGTATGTTTCAAGCATTCGAGAGACGTAAAGAAGTAGAAAACTAGACAACAGAAGTTTCGAACATAGGACCTTCCGAGAGGCAACATCGCCTAGCAATGGAAGCTAATCGAACTATGCTTTCCGCCAACTAGGCAACACAGAGGTCATTACCGCGACTTTCCCCCTGGATAGAAAAATATATAAATTCATATATGTATGCACGTGTGTGTGTGTGTGTGTGTGTGTGTGTGTGTGTGTGTGTGTGTGTGAGTGTGTGTGTGAGTGTGTGTGTGTGAGTGTGTGAGTGTGTGTGTGCGTGCGTGCGTGCGTGCGTGCGTGCGTGTGTGTGTGTGTGTGTGTGTGTGTGTGTGGGTGTGTGTGTGTGTGTGTGTGTGTGTGTGTGTGTGTGTGTGTGTGTGTGTGTGTGTGTGTGTGTGTGTGTGTGTGTGTGTGTGTGTGTGTGAACAGCACACAAGAACCCAACTAATAAAACTTACCACAGAGGTGCGAGATATAAAACAAAAAGTTGAGAAGAACAGGCAGCACAACGAAGACACAGAAACCATTAGAGACGAAACAAAAAAAGCCTTACGGCGCGCCCAAACAATGTTACAGGACATCTTCTTCTTCTTCGTACACTCTCAGACGTCCACTTGAATGTTCTCAAAGAAAGCAGTAGTCAGTATGAGGCTATTTGAATCCCCGTAAAGCTTTTCCACGAAAGGAGCTGGCGTCGGCCATATGCACTTTCTCTGTACCACATATAAGGAGCAACTTTGAAGCAGATGTTCAGCAGTCATTTTATCAGTGCCACAGTTACACTGATCGGTAGTTCCTATCTTTAGCCTGTTGAATAGATGGTATCTCAATCTGTTGTGGCCAGTGCGGAGTCTGAAGATCACCATTTGTTCTCTTCTGTGGAGCTGGTAGTAAGCATCATTCTGTGTGTGCCCTGGATGTTCTACATTTCATTTGTTTCTGTAACTGATTCTGATAAAACTCTTTGCCTCCTCAAAAGTTATTCTTGCATCAGGCTGAGGTAGATGTGAACCTTCTTTTGCCATTCTGTCAGCCTCTTCATTGCCGGCGATGTTACAATGAGATGGGATCCATTGGATCAAACACTTTTGAATCGTTGACAAAGTTTGTGGAGCACTATTCTGAGGTCATCAAGGTCTGTATTATTTTGGCTTTTCAATGCCGTAATTACTGACTGTGCATCAGTAAAGAAAGCAACTTGTCTCTCTGCACTTTCTTCTGTCAATATAACCTCTGCTGCAGTTTTCAAGGCCTCTGCCTCTGCTCTGAAGTTGCTGGAGAATCGTCCTGTCGCCACTGACAGCTTTTTTTCTGCACCAGTGCTTAAGGTCAGAAAGACACCCCCACCTCCATTTTCTGTTGCATTTGTTGCTGATCCATCTGTGTATGCATGGGTCCAGGTGTTGCGTGGATAATGTTTCTCTATGTATTTTGTCGCTATGGATTTTCTATCTGTTGCAGTTTGGCTCTTTTTACTTTCAATTCCAGGAATGTTTTCTATCATTTTAGGGAAACGATTTTGTTTCCAAACTGGAAGCTTGTGTGCAGTGTAGATGGGTTTAACAGTGGATATTTCATCTATGGAAACTGCTCTCATTTGTGGTTTGGTTGATTCTACAAAATTACTTCGTTTGAGTCTTTGCCTTCTAAGAGCATTTATTCTATGGCACATTGGGTGGTCTGTTAGTCTTTTGAATTTTTCGACCTGTTGCTGAGCCCTGCAGTCTATTCTATCTGTCATTGGCTGGAGGCAAGTAATCTTTTCGAGTTCTTTTATAGGTGTTGACTTCATGCCTCCCGTTATAATTCTCATTGCTTGATTTTGGAGTCTGCTAATTTTATCGAAGTTTGTCTTAGCTGCTGTTGCCCATCCTGCCATGCCATATTCAAGAACTGGCCTCACTCGCCCTGTGTACAACGTCTTAAGCACTTTCTCATCTGCACCCCAAGTTGTTCCAGCAAGTTTTTTCATAATTGCCATTCTTTGTCTTGCTCTCATTCGATTTCTGTCAACCTGTTTTTTCCAAGTCAGACGGCGATCAAAAATAATGCCTAGGTAGTTAGGATTTTCATTTAATTGAAGATTTACTCCGTTTAGTACTAGTTTGAAGCTCTGAGGTCTAGTTGAGAGGGAAAATACAGTGTACGTTGTTTTCTCTTCATTAATCTTCATGAGCCATGTTTTGGCCCACTCTTCCAGTGATGTTAGTGCTTGCTGCATCAGAATGTTTGCAGTAGTGATATGTTCTTCAGAGATCCACAACGCTAAGTCATCTGCAAAGGAAGCATTGTGTGCTATTTGTTGAATATTGTCAGTTATGTCATTTATGTATGCAAGGAACAGTGTAGGTGACAGGACTCCCCCTTATGGGACACCCTGCTCTAATATAAACTTTTTACTAGTCTGTCCTTGCAGCTGTACTCTGGCGGTTCTATTTTCCAAGTAGTGACCAATCCATTTGTACATTCGCCCACATACACCACTTCTCTGCAGTTTGACTTTCAATCCCTCTTTCCATACTCTATCGAAAGCTTTTTCTAAATCTACCCAAACCACTAGCGTGTGTTTTTTTTTTTTCGTGGAAGGCATCTTCGATTTCCTGAGCTATATATGTGATTTGATCCTCAGTGGATCTGTGTTGTCTGAATCCTGCTTGTTGATGGTTTAATAGGTGTTTGCTTTCCAGGTGCCACATCAGTCTGGTATTTATCATGCGCTCCATCAGTTTTCCTACACAGCTTAGTAGGCTGATCGGTCTGTAACCATTTGGTTCTTTCGGATCCTTGTCTTTCTTTGGTATAGGTATCAGTATAGCTTCTTTCCATGCCTGCGGAACAATTCCTCTTTTCCAACTGTAGTTAAGTACTGCCAGAAGCTTCTTTTTTGCCCTTGTGCCGAGACCTATTAACATTTCATTGGTTATTCCATCTTTTCCAGGTGACTTCTTTTTCTTTAGTGACTTTATTGCCTCTTCCATTTCTGCCATTGTCAAATTTGTCATCATATGCTCTTCAGGTGCAATCTGTGTGTTGTCATGAATCAACTGTTCATCTGTGACGATTTTCTTCCTGTCAGCGGGGACATCAATGTGATTTGCGCTAGCAAAGAATTCTATAAATGCATTTGCAGCTTTTTTTCCTATCAGCATATTGTCACCGTGTTTCAGTGCGATTTGTTTGTAATGAGATCCTTCGTTGTTCAAGGCTCTAACCAGTTTCCATAGCTTAATTCCGTCTTTATCTAAGTTTAGATTTTCTGTTTTTTTCTTTCCAGCAGTCTCTTGTTGTTTTATTTAATGATTTTCGGTATTTTGCAGTGGTGGCTTTGAGTAATATGTTTGCTTCGGTTGTTTGATCTCTTTCTGCTATGTTTCTGACCTCTGTTACTTCATCTTCGAGCCTTTGAAGTTCTTCAGTCCAGTAAGGTTTGTAATTTTTTTTTGCCCCTCTGGGAATAGAATCAGTGGCTGCTTGTAGTATGGCTCTGTTTAGGCTTTCAACCATCGTTTTCATATTTCCGTGCCGTGTGTTAATGGTTTCACAAAACCTGTCTGACAACATTGAAAACTTGTCCCGGTCAGCTCGTTTGTAGTTCCATCGAGGAAGTAGTTTTTCTTCCTGCGGAACAAATTCCATATTTATGACCAGCTTTATTGGTTTATGGTCACTACCTGAAATCCATTTAACACCAAATAGAAGTCGACATCGCCAAACTCGCAGAGCTAAAGGAAGAGAACGAAGAAGTTCTCAAAAGAATTGAAACAGAGAGAAGGATCATCGAGAATAACATAACAAAAAGCAATCAAGGAAGAGAAAGAAACAAAGAAACTAAAGACAAAATAATTACCGAAACCCTAGAGGAACGCCTACCAAAAAGCAATCAAGGAAGAGTAAGAAGCAAAGAAGCGGAAGACAAAATAATTACCGAAACCCTAAAGGATCTCCTACCAAATATAATAAAGACAGTCATGAACAACACACAGCCGAAAAAGACAACAACGAGTAGGGACCTAACAGGCAGATAGTGGTCCTTTTTAGAACCAGCTATTTCCAGGACTAGGAACGTGATACCAGCGAAGACGTTAACACCTTATATACCCCAAGGGTTTTGGTTGAACAGAGTATAACAGCAAAATAACAGACGTAAGGGGAAAAAAAGAAAAAAATAATCAAAACACACACTAACAAAAAATAGGCCAGAGCGATAGACAGAAGAAGAGAGCTGCCAAGGCTAATTATGTTGCCATATGCATGCCGTGCAGATAACTTTACTAATTAAAGTCTAATCTGTGCTTAACATCTATCTTAGAGGGTATGTAGAATTACTGTATATATAATTGTGAAATTAATATCATTTTTTTTATTTCAGAAGTTTAGTTGGCTGATTTACATCGATTGGATAGGAATGTACCCTGCAGAATACTTGTATTTTACTAGTATGGTTGCTGAAGATGGAAACCAACAATATAACCTATAGTGACTCAGCAGAGTCCTGTCAACAGTCCTTCTCAGGATTAATATAGCCTGCTAAAAAGTACAGCATTTTTCAGAGCTGACCTGCAGCCTTTTCAGAGCTGAATTGGAGCCCTTTTCAGAGATGACTTGGCATTCCATAGGTGAAAGGCAATGGTAGCATCATACTTAGGTATACAATGTAATTTAATTTATTCATGTGGAAGCTGAGATGCAAAGAATGAACCAGAGTTGGGGCACTGTACAAAGGATGGCCGCCGACCGAGCAAAGTGGAATCAATTTGTTGCTGCCCTACAAGACGCCACCAGGCGTGATGGCCGCTGACTGCTTTGACGGTTGGCGGTTAAGGATCAAAGAAGAAGAATGTACTAAATTATTTGAACAAATGTTCTGCAGTTAGACACCTGTATTGTCTCGCTATTGCTAAATCATACTGAGCCATGTATCATTCACCTACATGCAAACATCTGAGACACTCTCTTATCATACACACTAGAAGTTGTGAGCTCCATAAACACAGACTAACCACATGTATGTCGTTGTTCACAGGTTCATATAAGTCATCAAAACCTGAGATCTAAAGTTCAGTGCAATCCAAGCTGCCTGCAACCTCACAGGAGCCCATCGATTGTTATATGTACTACAGCCTTAGCCCCCCTCAGTGTTGGGTGGGCTAATGCAGGGCCGGCTCTACCGACGGTGCAACACGTGCATTTGCACGGGGCGGCAAGCTTTGAGGGGCGG
The DNA here is from genome assembly GCA_024509875.1 of Oreohelix idahoensis. NCBI lineage: Eukaryota > Metazoa > Mollusca > Gastropoda > Stylommatophora > Oreohelicidae > Oreohelix > Oreohelix idahoensis. Next base: position 57,123 of record JAMPIV010022451.1, on the reverse strand, counting down.
CAAAAAATCTTTTTACTTATTTTTACAATCCCGCCAAAATATTCCGTCTGGGAGCAGCGGTGGTGTAATGGTTACCACACTGCGCTAGCGATCAGTTGTTCAAGGTTCAAGCCCGGCACGAGCATTTGTAGGAGTGTCATCGACCGGGATTTTGACTGAATAACCTGAACGGCTCCTGAAATAAACCTTCTGTGGATGGTGACACGGAGTGTTCGAAGGTTTCGTCTAGATTATTTTAAAATTCCTTACTTTTATAATCCTTCACATTTTATCTGTTTTCTCTACGAAATATTTGCACCTGCGGTCTGTTCTTTAGCTGTTTTTCAAGTCTTCACTAATAGTTCTGCCATACGATCCTAATGCTATCTTCTCCTACAAAGGCACTAAAAGGTATTTCTTTAGGGACGTCAGTACAATTTATTCGCTTGGTCGAAATCACAGTGGTTCCCATAGGATTATATTTCCGTGTTCAGTGGTCAACTGAAGACAGCCACGATAAATCTTCCGGCATGGCTGAACGAGAGACGGGAATTAATAAACTTGGCGTGGGAATCAGGAATTTATTTTTGTATCGACCGTTCTATGTGTGCGGCTCGAATGTTTCAGTTGTTTTCGAGTGTGCATTCAAGGAAGTTGATTTTGCTCAGTGTTAGTGTGATATGTGTTACAGTGATAAATAAGTTTTTAAAACGTTTTATGGAAATTAGTACAGTGCTTCGGCCTCCATTCATTACTAAATAATACATTTTATTGTAGGCGTTATTTAAAAAGTTTTAATATTCAAATAGATGTAGTGTCCGATAAAAGAAAAAAAACTATCAGGTGCAGAATATCGGAACTGAAAAAAGAACGCGATATTCAAAAACATAGCGGGGCTTTACATAAATATCTAAAAACTGAAACCGCTGATGTAGGACAGAAAAAAATAAGCAAAAGTACCGAAACAAATGATTCATGGCAAGTACTTCTAACTCGGACCCCAGTAACGTAGATATTACTAACAATGTCGAAAATGAGACTGATTTGACCGTTTCCAATTCCAGAGATTTAAGTGATGAACTGATCCGGCAAGATGGAATCCTTCTTTATGCGATACCGAAAGACTGGAAATCGTAAAAAAGGCCTGCCAGAGAGACCAAAAAATGAGTTCGTTTTTTTTTTTTTTGCGCAGCTCTAATGGTCGGAAATTTTCGCTAAATGTTTACACTAGGGAGCTAAGCAACGGAGAAAATATTAATCGATCATGGTTAGTGTATTCAAAAGAAAAAAGATTATGTATTTTGTTTCTGCTGTAAGTTGTTTTTCTGTAATAAAATGTCACTCGCTACTGATGGCTATATTGATTGGGGTCATTTTGTATGTGTATCTTAATGAACGCGAAAAATCTAAAAACCCCTTGGAGTCCCATACAAAATGGATTGAATTATCGTCCAGGCTTAAATCAGTACAGACAATTGATTCAATGCAACAAAAGTTATTAAATTAAGAAGTTCGACACTGGAGGAGCATAATAGAACGCCTAATTGCTATTGTCCAGTTCTTTGGCCAACAACGCTTGCCATTTCGTGGAACATCTGATAAATTATATGACCCTAACAATGGAAATTTTTTAAAGCTTGTTGAACTGATTCTGGGAAGATTATGGCGGCCGGCGTGATGACGACCACATCACCCCTCGTGTGCCGACGGTCAAGATAATATGGGCCTAACGCCATATTCCCAATATGCCTCAATGGGCGTGTAACGGGTTCCTTTACCTTTCTTGTTGAACTGATGGCCAGATTTGATAGTGCTATGTGTGAACATTTAATGAGAGTTGCTCGTGGATTGACCCAACATTACCTTGGGAAAAACATTCAAAATGAATAGATTGCTCTTCTCTCTGGAACCATAAAAAAGAATTAATTTCTATGGCGGAGAAAGCTAAATATTATAGCATAGTTGCAGACTGTACTCCAGATTAAGTCACATTGAACAATTAACACTAATTGTAAGATTTGTTAATACGAATCCAGATTATATCAACATTCATGAGCATTTTCTTGGTTTCATTGCTGTAGAAGCCACTACAGGCTGTAGTAAAATCTGCGAGAATAAACGCTCAATTCAGTAAGATTTAGGAATAAAATGATAATAAATACATTAGCCCTATTGTTTCTTACGGTGATGATCTCACACGCCAGCCACGCTGCTTTTTGTGCAGTGCTGAAGCCTATAGAACGATTTCACGGTAAAAGTCTGACACGCTTTTGGTTTCGTTTTCGAGAAACACTACTAATATTTAACATTTGCCCGATCTGCTGCATACACTTTGTAGTCTAGCCTTATAATTAACGAGTGGCGGAAGCGTGCCGCAAAATAACTATCTGAATTAACGCTTTCTGTCAACTTTAACGCAAAATTTAGTAGTAATCCTTACATTGTTTGGTAGTATTACACGATACAATACTAATTATTAACGCCAATTCTTAACCCGCCCCGTCTACACCCCGCATCGCTCACACAGTCTGCAACGCATATACACACAATACAGAAAAGCCAGCCAAGGCAAAACCACGCAGACAATTTTATTTTCATCCTCGTAGCAATTCTGACGTAACTAAAACAAGTTCGTTATTTGAAAAATACATGCTGGCGAGATGAAGGAGAGGAAAGATGGCGGTCTTGTGCAAAATATTATTTGATGATTGACTATGAAAATAAATTGGAAATTTTAAACCATTAGGAAGTTCCCCATAAAAATTATATGGTAGTATGACGTAGAGTTCGCCGAACAAGAATGTACTTTAAATAATATGATAGTCCCAGTAGTAGAGAAGTTATTGAAGAAATACTAATATCTACGAACGCTCGACCAGACAGACTGGCGTTCTTGCTTATGTTTTTTTTTTTTAACGTTAGGGGACGTGAGCTTGGGAAAGGTAGGGAGGTACATTCAAATTCGCTTGGGTAAACAGAGTATGAATGGGAAAGGGGAGCGGTAGGAAAAATGTAATCCTAAACGATATATCCTTTTGTATAGGGCATGACTAAAGCAGACTGGCCAATCGACCACCAGACGCAGAAATTGTTCGAAATTATTTTGGGTTTTCATTCAAACTGCATTTGAATTCAAGTAGTCGAACGTTTCGATTGGCTAGTGCTAGTAAATATGAGCAAAAGGCTTTGACTATTCATTGCCAGATGAACTAAAAATTTTATTCAGATACGCTGAGAAACAGCTGTGTTAATTCTAAACTTAAATAAAGAATAAATTCACAGTCTGTGCAGTTCGGAGGAAGCTGAGGCCATTTCTTCACAAAGTTAGCGTCATTTGTTTATATATTTCTTGATTGTGGTAAAGATATTTTATGAAATTTAATATGTTTGGTCCAACTACAAAGTTAGATACTGCTATTGGGAAAAAGTGAAGGACATGCCGGGAGCAGACATTGTTGAGTCCTCACATTAAACAGTATCTAACTGATGTATGTTGTTATGATTATGTTGTCATATTATTGTATTAGAATATATTAATAAGCCTCTGTGTTCAATGAACCCTGTTTAACATGCCTGAAGCAAATATATTGTAAAAAGAAAAGAAGAAAAGATCATATCAAAGGAAATGTGGTTACTCCACATTATTGTATTGAGGAAAAGTATGTGAACGTACAGGGGCGTATCTACTGTAAGGACCTGAGGTGTGGTCACAGCAAGGTGGGAGTCCTGTACAATTCGGGGCGAGTGCACTTGTAAGGCACTGTGGTGAAGTGGGATGTTATAAATATTTATAGGGGACTTAGTGTACTGACTGAGATCAGCTGTGAAGGTATCTATATCTATTAAGAGTAGTGTATTATAGATAACCTTACTTGCTACCACATATCTATATATCTCAGTCAGAATTATTCTGGAATAGTGTGATGACTACGTTATGTGTCTAGGGTATGTGTATGATGAAGTGTAAGTCACAACAACAGACAGATAAACAATGTAATTTAATCCACTACTCTTGACAACACTGTGACACTCACATACATATAACACTCTACAAGGATATCTTAAAAGAGTCACTGATAACTTTTCAAATAACAATATGTATTCATTACTGGCATGAAGGAATATGTGTCCTGATTCAACTACAAGGGAACCAGGAATCACAATCAATTTAACTTACAAGTTATGTACAGAATGTATTTAATATGAATATTGTAGTGACATATATTATTACAAATATTCTATGTGTGTCAGTTGTGTAGTAGTAAAATGAGGTAATACTGGTTTTGCTTGGTTCAAGCTCTGTTGGTATTTGTCATCATGACTTCAATAGTTTGTCTTTAGGGACTAGTATTGGAGATATTCTCAGTTCCTGATATTAAGACAATTAAATTCCCCTCTTAAGGTTATTTTTACAAAGTCATTTCAAGATGAGGGGACATAATGTTGAGCTCAGCTGGCCAAATCAGCTTATCTTGCGTGATGGCGGCAGGAAAGGACTCCTCTGCTCGAATTCTCCCCTGGGCTCTGGAGACACCTCACTGATAGCTAAAAAGACCAAGGAGTATGCTGTCCGACTCTGGATTCAGCAAAGCTCTGACCAGGTGCTGCTCAGTACCATCAAGACCACGGTCCCTGAAATCAAGAAGGAAGTACCTTCTACTTCATAACCAATTTATACTCTCTTTTTACACTGATCACAGTACATCACAAACATTGAGTTCAGAGCGTTAGGCCAACTGTCAGCTTCATCTGAAATACTTTATACCAGTATTTACCTCCTTAATGGTTACCACGCCTCTGCACTTCCGGCATTATTTCTGTCTAATCAATCATCCAGGTGTCAGTGTACTATTTGGCCATTCCATGCCGTTTTACTTCCCTCCGACACCCTCTGTTCAGGCTGGAGCATTATAGGCTTTATCTCATGTTTGCCACTGAACTACACATATATATATACAGGCATAAATTAACAATTTACATTCAATTTTCATTAAAAGATACTGAATGGTTCAAGCTTACCACAATTTCATGGAAATAAACACAGATACGTTGATTAGCAATGAATTCTGGCACAATTACTGGCACAAATTCCCATCTGCTTATGTTCCAGGCTTTTATTTTAGCAAAAATGTGAGCTGGCTTCAACGCACTGTTGCTTTATCAAGATTATTTGCACTAGTGGTCTCGAACTAACGCTCCTAAGTGAGTATATCAGCGAGTCTAGCCAATGAGGCCACGTTTCGACAAGTGTTTGAAAAAAATGTTACCTTTCTACGTCTCCCTAACAACCAAGATAGTATTTATAGCCCGACCAATCGTGGTTAGTTTTTCATTTGTTGCGCTCCAATCAATTTGGAGTTTACATGGTAGGCTATTTCTGTAACGTAAGGTTTTTTTCAAACACGTTATAAAAAAATTTTATGAGCAGAAATGATTCCATGTTGTCAGGCATCACCACTATTTTATTTTGGTTATAATTTATTAATTCCTGGACTATTTGCGTAACGTTTTACATATTCTTTGTCAGCAAGCCCTAAGGAACCCAAATATCCAAATTTAAAAGAGCTACGTGGCTGCGTTCAAAATATGTATTTTCTACCTCCTGTTTCGAAGATGTGCTGTCTGGGTACTGTTATGTTTTCAACCGTAAACCCATCTATTGTTATCTTTCCTAATAAGCGTTTTTTGTGATTTTAAAACCTAACTCTGGGAAGGGTAGTGAATTTATCACTGTCCGTCCGAAAAAGTTAGTGCTTGTAGCCTTACACGCGTGATAGTAGTAATTGTGTATCGCGCGACGCGTGTTGCCTGCGTTCCTGATTTTCAGCCCTCCCTCTCTCTTTATCCTTTAGTCCATCTGTTCGTTCGTTTTGGTAACGCAGTGTAGAAAAAGACATGAATGGAATTTAAAATTTAGGTCAACTTGCATATTTCAAGGTTTTTCTTAGAAAGGCAGCACATTTTATTGTGTGTTTGGGAAACGCGTGTATGTTGCAGAAGGCCTATATTTAACGTGGAAACGTTACAATTTGCAGACGAAGCATAAAACAAAGGGGATTTCGAGTACTGTCATTGTGACAGCACTGTTCTTTACCATTCTTCTTCCTTTATTTATTTTATTTGTTAGGCTTTATATTTACTAGATAATTTATATATGTGGATTAGAATATTCCACGACACCTCCCCTCTTAAAACAGACATTATATGTCAGTCCTTTATTCTATATACACATAGAGAAATTTATTATTATTTCTGGGGTTTACGGTGATTCTCATCACACGGATGGCGGCTTAAAAAATCTGCTCCCAGATTGGTTTTTCCAGATATATACTCAATGCTAAAATTATAGGGAGCCAGAAGTAAAGACCATCGGAGTAACCTAGAGTTCTCATGCTTAGCCTGTGCTAGAAACGATAAAGGTTTGTGGTCTGTTTGCAACTTAAATGCCTTCCCATATAGATAAATATTGAATTTCTTTATCGCCCATATTACTGCAAGACATTCTTTTTCGCTAGTTGAGTAGTTGATTTCAGCTTTATTCAACTTTCTGCTAGCATATGCCACTGGGCTTAATTCCCCATCCAATGCATCAGATCTCTGTAATAGAGTTGCACCCAGCCCAATATTACTTGCATCCGTCCTTACTATGAATTCTTGACTTAAGTCAGGTAATTTCAAAATGGGTTTACTTGTGAGCTTTTCCTTCAATTCTTGGTAAGTCATTTCACATTGTGGTGTCCATGTAATGCGATCTGGATGTCCTTTACGTGTCAATTCAGTTAACGGTGCACATATGGAATTAAAGTTTTTGATATACTTCTGGTAGAAACCACATAATGAGACAAAGGATCTCACGTCCTTCTTGGTTTGTGGTCTCGGGGCTTTCTGTAGTTTCTCTAAGTTCTTTGGGTCAGGGGTCATGTTTCCCTGATAAACTGTATGTCCCAAAAATTCCAATTCTTTACATCCAACGCAACATTTGGTTGGTCGGGCTGTTAAATTTGCCTCCCTAAGTCGATCAAACAGCATGTTCAGAGAGTCAATGTGTTCCTCAAATGTTTCTGTTGCTATAAGGATATCATCCATAAAATTTGTTATACAGGGATTATTCAGAGGATCCAATAATTTTCTCATCATTCTAGAGAAGACACTAGGCGCATTCTTCAATCCAAATGGCAATCTATTAAACTCATAGTGTCCTTCTGAGGTACTAAAAGCTAGGTATGGTCTAACCTCAGGCTTTACTGGAATCTGATAGTATCCTTTACTCAGATCCACTTTTGAGAAATATTTAGCTTTATTTAGCCTGGCAAACAGCTGATTTGTATCCGGCAATGGATCCACCTGTCCTTCTGTAATAGCATTCAGTCTCCTGTAATCTATACAGAGTCTATGTTCTCCAGAGGGCTTCCTTAAGAGTACAACACCGGAAATATACGAAGACTCACTGTGCGAAATAATTCCTTCCTTCAACAGATAGTCTATCTCTTCCTTCAAAGCTTTCTCCTTAGCAAACGGAATCGAATATGGTTTCATACAGACAGGTGTGGAGTCTATTAGTTTCATATCATATTCCAATAGGTTTGTATGCCCTGGTCGGTCTGTTAACACCTCTGCATGATTATTTAGAACCTGTTGCACTCTCTCTTTCTGAGTTTTCGTTAAATGTGTACTGATTTTCACCTGTGCTGCTGTCTCACAGGGGTGTAATGGATATTCAAATGATGAAAGTGGTTCCTTTTTCATCTCCATGGCGATGGACAAGGTCAACAAGTGTGTCTCTTCCTGATGTTCTCTTTCCAAATATTTCTTCAGGAGATTCACATGATAGATTTTTTCTTTCCCTTCTTATCTATCTTATAATTTGTTCTAGACACCTTCTCTAGAACTGTATATGGACCCTGCCATCCAATTTGTAACTTATTCTGACTCCCAGGCAAAAGAAGCAGTACTTTCTCTCCCACAGCCAAATTTCTGTCCTTCGCCTTCCTGTTATAATAGGCAGCATGTTTCTTCCTGGCTTGTTTCAAATTTTCATTGGCAAGTTTCCAGCCAGTTTTTAACCGAGTGGTCAGCTCATTCACATATTGGTATGAAGATGTAATGTTTTCCTCTGCCTTTTCATCAGTCCACGTTCTTAACATAGCTTCGAGTGGACCTTTTATTGGCCTTCCAAACAATAATGTTGCCGGGGCCATACCGGTTGAACTATGGGGTACCTCCCGATAAGCAAAGAGGGCGGCGTGCAGGTACTGGTCCCATGTATCTGGTTTTTCGTGTGCCAACTTTCTCAGGATCGACATCAATGTGCCGTTAAATCTTTCCACTTGGCCGTTCCCTTGGGGATGATACACACTACAATGGAAGTGTTTGGCCTGGAAGATCCTGAAAACTTCTTCAGTTAGTTTCCCCTTGAACTGAGAGCCATTATCAGTCAAGATTTGATTGGGAAAGCCTAACCTTGTGAAAATTGTGAGCAATGCCTCTGCCACATGTTTAGAATCAATCGATGACAGGGCTACTGCCTCTCCCCACATAGAACAAGTGTCCACCAGAGTCAGAATGTAGCTGTTCCTTCTCTTGGTTCGGGTGAGAGGTCCCACAAGATCCACGGCAACTCTCTCAAAGGGTGTTCCCACTATGGGCATTTCCCCCAGAGTTGCTGGTGCAGTCCAATGTTTAGGTGCTACTCGTTGGCACTCTCGACAGGATTTTACATATCGTTTGATATCTTCAGTTATTCCTGGCCAGAAATAGTGACAAGCTATTCGCTGTCCTGTTGCGCTGATTCCCATATGACCACTGAAGGGAATCGCATGCCCTAGTTCCAACACTTTAGTCCTATATGAAGTGGGAAGGACCAGCTGTCCGTGACCATTGGATTCAGATCCAGCCTTCCTATATATCAGTTTGTTCTTCATATAAAACTCTCCCTTGCCTGGAGGTGTATGAGATTTGGGCAACTTCTTGAAACATGGCTTGAGTGTTTTGTCCTCAGCCTGTGCCTTCCTCATCTGGGTGAGTATTTATGGGATTATCCTCCTCCTTCTTTGACTGTGATCTGGTCTGCACTGTTGCCAATATCACAGGTCTCTTGGGATTCCCCAAGAAGACATATCTACACCCCAATATCAGAGGGTAGATTGGCTCATTTATCACTGCTGCTTTTATGATTCCTTCCACATATCGCGTTTTCACTTTTATTCGGGCGACGGGAAGTGTCATGGTAGCTACATCCTTGGTTGCAGTTTGAATCTCCACTGTTTCTGTGGTGTATTGATCGGCCTGCACCAGGTGAGAACTCACAACGGAATCGTAATCTAAACCGGTATCATATAAACATCTTATAGTGACACCATTACAGATGACATCTTCACACACTGGGGGGGTGGTATGGTTCCTGTAATTCTTCAGGTTTGCCCTTCTTTTCCTTTTTCCCCGATGTCATAGCAGCAAAATGAGGAGGTTTCCTTCTACAATGGTCAGTGTCATGATTGTTCATCTTACAATTTTTACACCACCTTTTTCCTTGGTTGAAAGATTTTCTTTCATCATATTTCCTTTCATCGAATTGTGGGAATTTATTTTTATTTTCATACCGTGGCCTATCAAACTGGTGCTTACCTTTATTTTGATCTCTAGGATCAAATTTATTAAAGTTCTGTGGTGCCCTAAAGTTATCCACTTGTTTCTTTTTATTACCTGTTACCTCTGCTTGAGCTGCTTGATACCTTTCAGCAACATTTAGCAACTCACCCAGCCTCTCTGCACCTTGTTCCATGAGAAACTTTCTCAGGTCTGGAGCCATGGACTCTCTTAGTTGCTCTATAAGGACCATTTCCTTAAGATCTTGGGTTTTCCCCAGAGAAGTCCATTTCTCCAAGTATGTCTCTATTCGTGCAGAGAACTGGTGATAGGTTTCACCTGACAGTAGTTTAGCATTCCTAAATTTTTTCCTATAGAATTCTGCATTCTTTTCATACCTTAACAAAAAAGCCTGCTTTAGCATGTCATAATTTTCCTGATCACTGTTGCAAGTGGTCTGTTGCAAGGCGTGGTTTGGTTAGCTCTGAATAATGTTCCATGTGATATTAATAAAACAGTTATAAATGTCTGGCCATTGTTTTATCTTCTTGATATTCTTGAGTGATCGTGTATCGTGCCTTCTATGTAAGATTACGCGAATGCAGGGGTGGAAGATTCTGAACAATAATTGAACCTTGGAATACGATTGATGTGACAAGTCGGTTCATAGAGTCCACAAATATTTAATACAGTTTACACGTCAAGACGGTTCATGCATGTTGATCACAAAGGTACATATTATAACTTGAAAATATATGGCATAGATATGTAGATATCCTATCAGTCCTTGTCCAATAATCAAATTACTGTATGCAGATTGTCATAGCTGTATGCACGCGCGGTTGGGGTTTTCCAACGGCCGACAGTGAGTCTATGAGTCTGGCAAAATCAAATACTATGGACTGTAATTCATCCTTCCTTAATTTTCACTTTCGTACTGACCTTTAATCATTTCAAATCTTCGTAATAGCAATGGACTGACCCATGTCCGTACTTGCATAAAATATATCTGTATGGCAATACCATGCCCAACATTGGAAGGAAAGTCAGACGCGTCTTAACAGCTTGACGGTCAATGTGAAAAGGGTATGGTTTCTTAGTTACCGACTGTGTCCTAAACAACGCTATACACGTCATAATCGATCGTGTATGAAGCGTTCATTAATTGAAACATCTATCGCAATATATTAAATGTCTTAACCTTTACAATTGCACGTCTGGTAACCTTTAGCAGACGGCGTTAATATCATATACCGTAACAATTCCCTGTACACCGGGGAAAAAAAAAAATCGATAGATTTTTTTTCAATATCTATCCGACTTAACAATTTTTCAAAAAAAATTTAACACAATTGTGACATATGGCCGACGATGTTCTGAGTAGAACCGTGTTGCGGTCGTGTCAACTATTTGTCATAGTCATCTAATCATAAATCACATTATATATCAATATTATACATATCATTATATCAACTAAATAAATGTCCAATGTTAATAGTGAATGAGAAAATTAAATTAAAGTAAGGTCTGTTGTAGTAGTATGTCATATAGGAATTAATTTGACTAATTAAAATTAAATTAATTAATTAAATTAAGAGTTAAATTATTAAGGTTCTAATGTAACGCGATGTTATGAGAGAAGAAAAGACAAACTAAGTGAGAAGAAATAGAAAGAAATTCGAATATAAGTTTTAACTTAATTGTGTGTGTTAAGTGTTAGTGAATAATAACTATCTAATTTAACTAACTAAATAATGTATAGGTACATTAAAAAAAAAAATTATTAATCTAATACTTGTGTGAGATTTATTTTCTCTTTTCATAATTTCTTCTTTTAGTATTTCGTTCTCTTTTTTTTTTTGTTCTTTCATTTCATTTTTTTCTCACATTTCATTTTATTGATAATAATTCAATTAAGAAGTTAAGTTAACTAATTAATTAGTATAGGATATGATGATCCATCCGTAGTCTTGATCCTGATGAATTCTTTTAGGCAAAAAATGTTCAAACGTTCACGTCGGAAAGAAATGTCATTTATCCTAGCATCCAAGAATTAAGTATACACAGGAACATCAGTTCGGTTTGTCGTCAGACATAAATCCATGATTGTTCAAAGAGTATTCATATCTCGTGTATGGAAGTTAGACGAATTTTGAATGTCTATATATACCTTGATTGTCTTTTAATTCAATTCTGTGATGCATATAGTGTTTATACAGTTTAAATTGAAGGCAAGGTTAGTTCCTTTATAGTTGATACTTCGTTCAATCTAATGTAGTTCTGATTGATGTAGTTTAAGAGTGTCAATATTGATTATTCATCGTCAATAGGATTACGTGACAATGCATCTGCCACACAATTTTCAGTGCCAGGAATATGTTCAATGGAGAACTCGAATGGCTGTAGGATGATTGAATATCTGGCAAGTTTCTGGCTTTTGTGGTTGGATCGACGCAAGGATGCGACCGCACGTTGGTCCGTCTGTATGGTAAAGGGAGCACCGAGCAGGAATTTTTCAAGCTTCGTTATTGCCCAGATCACAGACAAAAGTTCCTTGTCGACTGTTGAATACTTTGTTTCCGCCGGCTTCAGCTTTCTTGATATATATAAGGTGGGGTGTAGAATGCCATCATGGTTCTGGAGCAGGCATGCACCAATGCCGTAGTTACTAGCATCTGTTCGTAAGAAAAATCTTTTGGAAGCATCGGGAAGTCTTAAAATTGGTTCATGTGAGAACAAATTTATAATTTTGTTGAAAGTTTCATTGCATGTACCAGTCCATGTCACCTTCACCGGCATATCTTTTTTTTAACAATGAAGACAATACAGCCGTGATGGATGACAAGTTTGGTATGAATCTACTGTAATATTGAACAAGTCCTAACAAACTCCTGACCTGTTTCTTCGTCTGAGGAACTGCTATGTTTAGAATTTTTGAGACTGTACTAGGTAACGTTCGGATATATCCCGATCCAATGATATGCCCAAAAAGGTTATCTCATTACACGCGATTTGCACCTTTGTAGGTTTAGCAGTTAGATGATAATTCCTTAGAGTGTCAAAAACATATCTAAGTCCCGAAACATGTTCCTCAAACGACGAACTAAACAAGCATATGTCGTCAATATATGTAATAACGTCTGGTCTACCTGATAAAATTTGTCGCATCAGGCGAATGAAGGTAGCTGGCGCATTAACAAGCCCAAAAGGCATCACATTCCACTGGTATAGACCTTGTGGCGTGGAAAATGAGGTGTAGTACTTAGCCTTTTCGGTCAGTGGTATCTGCCAATAACCTTTAGTTAAGTCTATCTTACTAAATATAGTTGCGTTGGATAGACGTGGCAGTAAGTCGTCGATAAGTGGATGTGGTTCGCTGTCAACTATAGTCTTAGCATTTAATTTTCTATAATCAACGCATAGTCTAATGTTATTGTCCTTCTTCCCACGACAATCACTAATGGAGAAGAGAATGGCGAATTACTAGTCTCAATGATTCCCAGAGACAACATCTGTTCAAGTTCCTTAGTAGTTTTAGCAAGGAAATGTAAAGGAACAGAATAGGGATGTACACGAATAGGTGTATCATCATTGAGAGTAATGTCATGACTGATAGCCGATGTGCGACCCGGGACGTCGGTCAACACATCTGGATAAGATTGTAATAGATTAGCAATCTGTAGACGCTGTTGCGGTGTAACCGTTGAAGAGATGGTTACATCCCGCCAAGATTCAGTAGGTTGAACTACTGGTACAGGTAACGGTAACTGTACCTCAGGAAAAGAAGATTCTTCTTCCTGGATGACAGATAAGTTAGTATAATGACAAGTGGATACTGTGTTGTCATCTAGTTCATGAAAAATTGACTGTAAGTGTTCAGGACGTGTATGAAATTGCTTGAGCATGTTAATATGAAATATCTTTTTGTGTCCCTTGATATCTAAGACGTAATCAACGTCGGAAATTTTATCAATGACTTTGTAAGGACCATTCCAAGATATCAATAATTTATTGTTATTGTGAGGAAGTAACACATAAGCCTCGTCGCCTGGGAATAATTGGCGTAATCGTCGAGACTTATTTTGTAGAGATCGAGCCTTAGCTTTTGCAGCCTCAGAAGAAGCTGTTGCCAACTGGCAAGACTCAATAATGTTCTTCCGAAGATTAATCACATATTCGTAAGATGACTGAGTGTCCTGAGTCATCTCGTCGTCAATTAATAAGTCTTTTATTAGTCCCATAGGACCTCTTGGGGGAGCACCAAAAACTAATTCAAAGGGAGAGAAGCCAGTTTGTTCATGCGGTACCTCCCGATAAGCAAATAGAACAGCTGGGAGTGCTCTGTCCCAGTCATGAGGGTGCTTAGCAGTAACCTTATGTAGTAGTTGTTTAAGTGTACGGTTAAGTCTTTCAACCGCACCATTACTCATCGGATGATAAATACTACTTAAATTCCTATCAATGTCCCAAGTTTTCATGACTTCCTTCATGGTGTCAGATATAAACTGCGACCCATGGTCTGATAAAAAGTTTTCTAGGAAACCCTATTCTAGAAAAGATGAGATGTAGTGCATCAGCTACATCTGTGGTAGTGGTGGTCTTTAATGGGATAGCTTCTGGCCATCGTGTGCACAAATCAATGCACGTAAGGACGAATCTATGTCCTCTGGCCGATGGTAGCAATGGACCAATAATGTCTATTGCCATTTTGTCAAAAGGTCTCACTGAGATATCGCAAGCCTGAATAGGCGCCGTGTGAAAAGCTCCACGTGCTTTCACTTCTTGGCATGTAGTACAGGAACGTACATACTGCGAAATATCTCTTGACACCCTGGCCAAAAGAATGAAGACAGTACTCGAGATCGTGTTCGAGTATATCCCATATGTCCAGCACAATGTGAGTCATGTGCATGTTGAAGAATGTACCGTCTAAAAGTATATGGGACCATAACTTGTTGTTTCATTTGTGATTTGTCATTAAAACATCTAATCAATATGTCATTTTTAATAACAAAACAATGTTTGTTATTATTACCTGAGGATAGATTGTCAACTTTATCAACCAATTTAAAAATTTTTTTTAAAGATTTATCCTCTTTTTGTTTGGTTGCAAATGTTTCCCTGTCAATAGGTGAATTGACTACAAATTCCTCTTGGTTGTCTGCATCCATTTTATTATCATCAACTTTCTCCATGAGTTGAGTCTGCGCTCTAGTCGTCACGGCGTTTCCAGTGCATAGGTTACGTTTCCCCCATTCTATAATCTCATCTGGAGTACAATCTTTACTGCCGTGTATACGACCGACCATCAAATCAGCTATAGGCTTTTTTAGCATACATACTTTCACGTTCCCTGTGAAAAAAGGAGTGTTAACATGAATAATAGCTGTGGGGTAAAACTCTATTGTTCCACCAAAAAGTCATGCAACGGACATATTCCCCCGTTGCACAGCTGGGATGTACCAGCGACTGTCGTACACCAATCGTTGTGGATCCCGAATCCCTCAACACTGAGACGACGGATCCATTAACTAATCCTCTGTTAAAAAATTAATAGGCCTGTTCCATCGTTGACTGCAAGACCTACCTGTGGTATAATATGTCCGCAGTTGAGCACTGTTTCTTTCGCCTTCTGAAAAATAAGATTGCATTGCTGGCAACTATTTGCCACATTATAATTAATAGCAAAACATGCAGCAGAAGACTGTGTTGTATTATTGTCAAGTGGGACCTGAGCTATAGGGGTAGTATTATTTGTAACTGCCGCCCCTGTATTATGGTTGTAATGAGATGATCCCCGAGAATGAGATCGATTCCGAGTATAATTGTTAGAATTATCTCGTCGTCCTCTATAGTAACTATTATCTCGATGTCTCGAGCCATGATTATTACCATTCCAGTTATTATTATTATTGGGAGTATGTGATCGATTATAATGAGTGTTATGTTGACCATTGTGGTAGTTTGTTTGAGGTGAATAATTTCTATCTAGTGATCTACCTCTGTTGAACTCATTTTTATTGTTGAAATCATTATTATGTCCCTTCTGAAAGTTAACATTGTGATTTCTTTGGAACCTGCTTCTGTCTACACTGTGATGTCTTTGTTTGTTATTGTGATTGTAGGCCATATTAGACGCCACAGGTAGAGGTTCTCTTAATGAGGAGTTAGAAATGGTTGCATTCGGATGTGCCGAACAGTAGTTTAAAGAAATTTTTTCTAACTCATCCATAGTACCTGGTTTACGCTCCTGCAAATATGCAAAAAATGGCTGGCTAACCGAAGATAATACCTTATCCCGCAGTAGTAAATCAACTAATTTGTCGTATGATTTGTTGACTTCTGCCAGTTCAACCCATCTATTAAATGTATTGCGTATATTCGCAATGAATCCTGCAAAATCCCTTGGAGATTCAGGTAAAATTCCCTTAAATTTCAACCTACAGTGTTCCTCGTCCAGGTGAAACCTTCGTAAAAGCAAGGACTTAATAGCACCGTAGTTATTTGCTATTGATGGGTCAGCATTTTGAGAAGCTGTCAGTGGTTCTCCAACCAAGAATTCATTTAATTTGAGTACCCATGACTCTTCAGGCAAATGGTTAGATTTGCAAGTCTGTTCAAAACGTGCCAGGAACGATGAAAGGTCGTCGACGTTCAAGTTGAAAATGGGTAATTTAAAGTTGTAGAAGTGTTTAGGTTGGCTGGATGATGATCCATTTTGTGCGTTATTATTCTGGTTTGCATCAGCACTTTGTGCTTGTAATCTTGCTGTCTCCAATTTAATACGCGCCAATTCCATTTCTTGTTGTAAAATAATTTCCTCTCGTTTCAATTTATTCTCTTCTTCCTGTTTGGCGATTGTTCTTTGCTCTTCTCTTTCACGTTGAGCAATCTCTCTCAATCTATTTTCCTTGGCAATTTGCTTCATCTCAAGTTCTGCTTCCTCTTTCTTTAATGCAGCTTTTTTCTCTTCTTCCTTTCTTTCATATTTTTCCAGTTCTGATTCAGCAAACTGACGAAGTTCTTGAGATTTATAACCATATTCACGACCAATCTTAACGAAATGGTCTATAGTAAGCATTTTGACTTTTATCTGTAAGTAATTATTGATAATTACTGATTAAATTAGTCAATAGTAGCTTCAGAGTAATTATTATACTTACTCAACTTAGAAATATTCAATATAAGTAATCACAATAGTACTGAACTTAATATCTAAGTTCAACTAATAGACAATATTTTGTAACAATATTGTATCTAAATAATACTATATCATAAATAGTTATGATATCTGTTAAATATAATGTAATTATATCACACAATTAATCTCAATATCCAATAATGTTGGGTATAATTCCTAGTAATTATATTGTTCAATGTACTAAGTCACTCTCTTAGTACCAGAAAAGTATATTAAATAATATACAATGGGTCTATTACCTCAAAGGTAGCTATAAGATTATTTATTTTGTCAATATATATATTATATTATTATGCCCTAGGCATCTATGATAAATTGTAGTGCTACTTTCTTGGACTATCACTGCATAATTATGCAATGTCCCATATTAACCTTAAATTTCAGAAAAAATTAATTAAATTAAATTACAAGTGTATTATTGCATATAATTATCATATTATTAATGTAATATTAATATATATTATGAGGACAGACAAGCAATGATGCAACTAAAGGGTACAAACAATGTCAAGACGCAAACAAGACATTTTCACAATTAAAAATGAATTTATGAACTAAATAAAATAAGCGGAAATGTCACAGACCAAATGAAGGGCAAGGTCTGACCGGAGGTCAACTGAATATTCAAGGTTCACACACAAAAAAATGACTGCAAAAAATGATGACGTCACGGGACTCATAACGGACGAAAATTTAATAATCATAAAATAAATGATAGTCAGAGGAGAATGGACGAAATAGTAACGAACATGGTACAGAACTGAATAAAATTATTAACTGAATACGAATAAAATACACCAATTATCTACGGGACAGTACAGCTAACGCAAAATCGTCAAACGGTAGCAGATTTGGACAACAAGTCCAATGTCAAACCTCAATGGGGTTTCCAAAGGTGCAATCGTTTAACTGCCCTAAGAAACGACCGAAATTAATTCAGGCATCGTGAGAGCCACAGAATTTAATTTCAGTTCATCCTCCCTACCTCCCACGATTAGTAACAAATACATACGATGGAAAACAAATTTAACATATATACATGAAAATACATAGACATGCCTGATCAAAGCAAAATGGACTCAGTATTACGGTTTTGCAATGACGACAATTTAAACAGCTAGACTTATCTTTCCCGTTGCTTCGATCAGTGCTATAGGTCGTCAACAGCTAGGCTAATGCCCCTGACTGCCTGCTCCTGTAGTCCATTTCTTGTGTCTGCTTCAAATGACTTATTTTTCCCTTGGTTAGGCTTAAAAGAACGACTTCAGTTTCTCCGATAGTTTCACCTACACGAATTTCAGTGACGTCGCGTTGTTAGGCATTAGACTGAGTACTGCGTCATCTTCGAATGGGTCATGTGATCGAAAACTGATCGTAAATATTTCCTTCGAAAGTCATTCAAAAAATTTTTTTGTTTTTGGTTGTTTTCTCGTCCCCAGACACCGGGCACCACTGTTGCAAGTGGTCTGTTGCAAGGCGTGGTTTGGTTAGCTCTGAATAATGTTCCATGTGATATTAATAAAACAGTTATAAATGTCTGGCCATTGTTTTATCTTCTTGATATTCTTGAGTGATCGTGTATCGTGCCTTCTATGTAAGATTACGCGAATGCAGGGGTGGAAGATTCTGAACAATAATTGAACCTTGGAATACGATTGATGTGACAAGTCGGTTCATAGAGTCCACAAATATTTAATACAGGTTACACGTCAAGACGGTTCATGCATGTTGATCACAAAGGTACATATTATAACTTGAAAATATATGGCATAGATATGTAGATATCCTATCAGTCCTTGTCCAATAATCAAATTACTGTATGCAGATTGTCATAGCTGTATGCACGCGCGGTTGGGGTTTTCCAACGGCCGACAGTGAGTCTATGAGTCTGGCAAAATCAAATACTATGGACTGTAATTCATCCTTCCTTAATTTTCACTTTCGTACTGACCTTTAATCATTTCAAATCTTCGTAATAGCAATGGACTGACCCATGTCCGTACTTGCATAAAATATATCTGTATGGCAATACCATGCCCAACATTGGAAGGAAAGTCAGACGCGTCTTAACAGCTTGACGGTCAATGTGAAAAGGGTATGGTTTCTTAGTTACCGACTGTGTCCTAAACAACGCTATACACGTCATAATCGATCGTGTATGAAGCGTTCATTAATTGAAACATCTATCGCAATATATTAAATGTCTTAACCTTTACAATTGCACGTCTGGTAACCTTTAGCAGACGGCGTTAATATCATACACCGTAACAATCACCTCTGCTCATTTTTGCAAAAACTTCATAAGCTGCCCCACGAAGTCCCTGAGATAACTTTAAGCTCCACCTTTCTCTCTCTAACCCATACGTGGTAGCTAATAGTTCATATCTATTTATATAGCTCTCAATATCATCGTCTTTCTCAACAAAATGATCTAAATGAAAGTTCATAGCTGAGGTTGAGGCTCCCTGAGTAACCGTAGCATCAGAGGCAAAGGGACTGGCACCATTTTCAGGAGCATGGCCTTGAAACTCAAACTCCCTTAGTCGTAATTCATGTTCCCTTTGTAATCTTTTCTCCTCCTTTTCTGCTTCCCTCTCTGCAGCTAATCTCTTCTCTTCTCTTTCTGCAGCTAATCTTTTGTCTTCTCTTTCTGCTTCCAATTTCTTAGCCTCTTTGTCAGCCTCAATCTGCAACCTCTTAGTCTCAGCCTCAGCTTGCAACCTCTTAGTCTCAGCCTCAGCTTGCAACCTCTTAGTCTCAGCCTCTAACTTTCTTTCGGCCTCTTTTTCTAATCTTCTTTCTTCGCGTTCAATAAATTTGTCACATTCCGTCGTGACATAGGCAACCATAACTTGCCCATCTAATCCTAACTCTTTTGCAGTCTGAACAGCAGCAGATCGAAACTTGGCCAGGTCCGCCATTGTCTATCAGGTAAATTTCTACAATGTCTAACCAACAATTCAAATTCTAAATATATATAATGGACAACACAGGCACCGTGAGCTCAACCTTATTTAATTCCACCCAAGGATACCTTTTAATTCTTATATTCCCTGAAGTGAATTACCCCCAATATTTTTAATAGGGAAAGATTCAAAATCCCAAGAGCGAGACCCCAATATATGTGGTGAAGTGGGATGTTATAAATATTTATAGGGGACTTAGTGTACTGACTGAGATCAGCTGTGAAGGTATCTATATCTATTAAGAGTAGTGTATTATAGATAACCTTACTTGCTACCACATATCTATATATCTCAGTCAGAATTATTCTGGAATAGTGTGATGACTACGTTATGTGTCTAGGGTATGTGTATGATGAAGTGTAAGTCACAACAACAGACAGATAAACAATGTAATTTAATCCACTACTCTTGACAACACTGTGACACTCACATACATATAACACTCTACAAGGATATCTTAAAAGAGTCACTGATAACTTTTCAAATAACAATATGTATTCATTACTGGCATGAATGAATATGTGTCCTGATTCAACTACAAGGGAACCAGGAATCACAATCAATTTAACTTACAAGTTATGTACAGAATGTATTTAATATGAATATTGTAGTGACATATATTATTACAAATATTCTATGTGTGTCAGTTGTGTAGTAGTAAAATGAGGTAATACTGGTTTTGCTTGGTTCAAGCTCTGTTGGTATTTGTCATCATGACTTCAATAGTTTGTCTTTAGGGACTAGTATTGGAGATATTCTCAGTTCCTGATATTAAGACAATTAAATTCCCCTCTTAAGGTTATTTTTACAAAGTCATTTCAAGATGAGGGGACATAATGTTGAGCTCAGCTGGCCAAATCAGCTTATCTTGCGTGATGGCGGCAGGAAAGGACTCCTCTGCTCGAATTCTCCCCTGGGCTCTGGAGACACCTCACTGATAGCTAAAAAGACCAAGGAGTATGCTGTCCGACTCTGGATTCAGCAAAGCTCTGACCAGGTGCTGCTCAGTACCATCAAGACCACGGTCCCTGAAATCAAGAAGGAAGTACCTTCTACTTCATAACCAATTTATACTCTCTTTTTACACTGAGCACAATACAGCACAAACATTGAGTTCAGAGCGTTAGGCCAACTGTCAGCTTCATCTGAAATACTTTATACCAGTATTTACCTCCTTAATGGTTACCACGCCTCTGCACTTCCAGCATTATTTCTGTCTAATCAATCATCCAGGTGTCAGTGTACTATTTGGCCATTCCATGCCGTTTTACTTCCCTCCGACACCCTCTGTTCAGGCTGGAGCATTATAGGCTTTATCTCCTGTTTGCCACTGAACTACACATATATATACAGGCATAAATTAACAATTTACATTCAATTTTCATTAAAAGATACTGAATGGTTCAAGCTTACCACAATTTCATGGAAATAAACACAGATACGTTGATTAGCAATGAATTCTGGCACAATTACTGGCACCAATTCCCATCTGCTTATGTTCCAGGCTTTTATTTTAGCAAAAATGTGAGCTGGCTTCAACGCACTGTTGCTTTATCAAGATTATTTGCACTAGTGGTCTCGAACTAACGCTCCTAAGTGAGTATATCAGCGAGTCTAGCCAATGAGGCCACGTTTCGACAAGTGTTTGAAAAAAATGTTACCTTTCTACGTCTCCCTAACAACCAAGATAGTATTTATAGCCCGACCAATCGTGGTTAGTTTTTCATTTGTTGCGCTCCAATCAATTTGGAGTTTACATGGTAGGCTATTTATGTAACGTAAGGTTTTTTTTTCAAACACGTTATAAAAAATTTTATGAGCAGAAATGATTTTGTGTTGTCAGGCATCACCACTATTTTATTTTGGTTATAATTTATTAATTCCTGGACTATTTGCGTAACGTTTTACATATTCTTTGTCAGCAAGCCCTAAGGAACCCAAATATCCAAATTTAAAAGAGCTACGTGGCTGCGTTCAAAATATGTATTTTCTACCTCCTGTTTCGAAGATGTGCTGTCTGGGTACTGTTATGTTTTCAACCGTAAACCCATCTATTGTTATCTTTCCTAATAAGCGTTTTTTGTGATTTTAAAACCTAACTCTGGGAAGGGTAGTGAATTTATCACTGTCCGTCCGAAAAAGTTAGTGCTTGTAGCCTTACACGCGTGATAGTAGTAATTGTGTATCGCGCGACGCGTGTTGCCTGCGTTCCTGATTTTCAGCCCTCCCTCTCTCTTTATCCTTTAGTCCATCTGTTCGTTCGTTTTGGTAACGCAGTGTAGAAAAAGACATGAATGGAATTTAAAATTTAGGTCAACTTGCATATTTCAAGGTTTTTCTTAGAAAGGCAGCACATTTTATTGTGTGTTTGGGAAACGCGTGTATGTTGCAGAAGGCCTATATTTAACGTGGAAACGTTACAATTTGCATACGCAGTAGAAAACAAGGGGATTTCGAGTACTGTCATTGTGACAGCACTGTTCTTTACCATTCTTCTTCCTTTATTTATTTTATTTGTTAGGCTTTATATTTACTAGATAATTTATATATGTGGATTAGAATATTCCACGACAGGCACGCGAGGCTGACCCCATACCCACGTAGGAAATTAAGTGTTAGAATAAGTGATCAGATGTAAAAGGCCAGGGTGTCCTTTTGTTGCAGAGGGTCTATGTTCCTGTTGCCGGCTGGTGACAGGAAACCTGCTGAGTACTAATAAACGCCAACCAGTCTCCAACCAGACTTATATGCTGTCGAAGATAACAGTAGGAGCTTTGGCGAGTGGTGAAATTGAACTTTCTGCAACTACACAGTGAAATATCTTTCAACTAAGACTCCCAGGTGATGAGTTAGACATCTGGGGCATCTCTGACATTTTCTTGTGTTTCAAAACAATACACAGGACGTTTATGGGGGTAGGATGAACTACAGCCCTCATCTACAGTGACTCTCCCTTTATATGAATAAAGTGAATTCGTTTAGTATTTCCTACAGGAAAGACATATATATATATATAAATACATAATAACTTTTTAGTTATTGGGAATATTGTCCCAAAATTTTAATTGTTCTTTTCTGTAAACTATCTTGTCCCTATTTTCAAAGACCTGTCCACAAGCTATGAATGGACAGGCAAAATAAATTGTAAAGAAAATTTGTTCAAAGAAAAACTTAACTGCTAGTTTTATTATCTTCTTTATAGAAACTTAAAGTGTTTGACTGTTGTGTACCATCATTTCATTTCTCCCCTAGACACTAGGTACACCATACACCATACACTAGAGCCAAAACAGTGACCGTGTGAGATCTAGGGAGGTAGCGTTAGGTTCCGTGCACATAATTCATCATCATCATTTATAGAGTCAGGGGCCTACATGTGTTTGACCTCACATAGTTAAAGCAGACACCTTTTCATTCTTTTAGGATACCATCATAACCTCCCCAGCAAAATCAACTTTGCTACACAGGCTCAACGTTAACCGAATGCATTCTAAGAAAATTGTCAGACATGGATATTCCAATCGCAAACATGCGTGGCCAGTAGAGATGGCTACTGTGTGTATGTGTCGAAACAATGCTTCGAAACAGCATCGAGTCCGAAAGTTTCGACATACAGCCTGCTTGTTGTTTCGACACAGTTTCCGTTCCTGTCTGCCTCGCTGTTTTGCAGAGACACACTGTCTCACTGTCTCACCTTCCGTGGGCCTTTGTAAAATTTGAATCAACCGTTCGGAACATTTGTATGGAATATCAAACATGTCATATTTTTCAGTGATGTGTTATGATGACTTGATTTTACAAGTGATATTATTTTTGCTGAGAAGTTATAGACACCGGAAATTGTGTCAGTGCTGCAGTTGTCAATGTTTTAGGCACTATGTTAAAGTTGAAAGTGTCCGTGTGTTCGTATAAATGTAATGGACACTTTATTAGCTCTGCTGATATCTGTGTACTCGGTGTGGATTTGAATCATTGTCTACCAAAATTAGCTTACTCTAGTTTGATATCATGTGTTATTATTACTGTTATTATTATTGTTGTTTTTTATTATTTTCACATATACTGCAGCTATCATCATATCTCCGTTTTATTTCATCATAATGAAGACTTGTGTAAAAATATTGAATTGTGGTCACACGAAATGCCATAGATTTTCACACACGACAGTAGCGCGCAAGTAAAAACAGTTCATGTATAGTAAAGTATAATGTCTATTAGAGACTTCTTTCTCCCCGATACGGGCAATAGTGCCGTTGTGTCGACACATTGTTTCGACACAGTTTAAATCACTGAGCCGACTGTCTCGAAACAGCGGAGTGTGTCGATTTGCCCACCTCTAGTGGCCAGGGGTATGACAATGTATCAAATATGAAAGGAAAACATTCAGGAGTTCAACAACGTATTAGGGACTTAAACCCGAGAGCTTTTTATATCCCTTGCTGTTCTCATTCTCTAAACTTGGTGGTCAATGATGCCGCGATGTCATCTAGAGAAGGGTTTTATTTTTTGAAACGGTTCAGAAATTGTATGTGTTTTTCTCAGCGTCAACACTGCGTTGGGGAATCCTTAAGAAACATATTACAGCTCTAACTCCCAAGCCACTAAGTACAACTCGCTGGGAATCTAGAATCGAGGCCATTCGTCCTTTAAGATATTATATTGAGGAATATTTATATGCATAGCATTGATAGAAATTGCTGATGTACGAGGTCATAGACAAAATGGTGGCGACTGACAATGAAGATGAAACCCTTGCCACACATAACTCCCCAGAGATTTTTTACATTTTTTATGTTGTCTGGTTATAATGGCACTATGTTTTAAAGCGAAATTAATGTTGTTAGTAAACTGTTGCAAAACATAAAAAATGGAATTGACTAGTGCAAAACAACTTTGAGAAATGTTCTCCAAAGCCTTAAAAAAATCTCAGAAATGATGAATCATTTAGCAAAATTTTATTGTTGATGATGCTACAACATTTGCTGAGAAAGACTTGAAGCTGATCCTGATTTGATACCCCAACGTTTGAATGTACTAGAGTGCGTCGGCAGAAAAGTGCAACACAACCCCATGAAGCAAGATTACCCACCCATGAACCTATCTTGGATCCCAAAACTAAATTCAAAATTGAATGTTTCTGTTGTATTATTGATGTTGCAACTAATTCTACTGAAGAAAGGTTCGAGCAATTGGAAACATCACTCTGTTCACATTTTTCCTTTTTATATATCATCCCTAAATTGAAATCTGAGGACGACAAGAGAGCTCTGTAAAACAAAATGTTTAATGGAAAAACATAGAGAGGCGTTTTCAACACATCAAGAAAAATAGAGACATTGATGCCATTGAGCTATGTGATGAACCTGAAAGTGATATCCAAATTAGTACCAGAAAATACCGCCAATTGAAGTTCTTCGTTATATTTATTGAAAATAGCATTTTGCCTCCTAATGTCGCTAGAGCCTTAAGAAATAAACTACTTTGCCTGTTATAACGGTAGCCAAGTGGTGAGCGCAGTTTTTACATAAACTGAAGCTTATTATGAACTTATTTACGCTAAACAAGGCCGAAACTAGATTGGAAGGACTTGCATGCGATTTCAATTGAACATGAAAATCGGTCAAAAAATTAGATCTAACGGCAGAACCTTATTCTGCTTTTGCAAATATGAAAGCAAGAAAAGTGTCTTTTTAAGCAGTACATACTTCAAACAATATAAATTCAAATAATGTGAAAATAGTGCTAAAAACTATAACATGTTTATGGAGCCGCGGTAGCATAGTGGTTAGTGCACTGGCTTCCTAGCGCAGTGGTCTATGGTTCGATCCCCAGATGAGGCGGAAAAATTTTTAGGCCACAAACGGCTCCTGGGTCGACCCAGCCCCAAATGGGTACCAGAGCTACTCTGGGAAGGTTAAGGCGGCCGGCGTGATGCCGACCACATCACCCCTAGTGTGCCGACGGTCAAGATAGTATGGGCCTAACACCATATTCCCAATATGCCTAAATGGGCGTGTAACGGGTTCCTTTACCTTTACTATAGTTAAGTGTTTGTGACTCAACAGTTCATCGTTCCACATGAGAAGAGCATCCCCTAAATGTAAGTAATGTAATTACATTTATTTCATATAATTGTCTCAAATAAAGTCAATGGTTTATTTTATGACTATACAGTAATTTCATCAATTTATCAATACATTATTATTAATGGTACTATTTAAAATTAGTCTAATGGTCATGAAATTAATACTGAAGCTTGTTTAACAAAATGGTTTAAAAAATTTCAAACGTTAATTTATAAATGACATATCAAAGAATATTCCAAGAAGAACCCACAATGCCTCCTTTGCAGACGACTTAGCCCTGTGGATCTCAGAGTAATATATCACTACGGTAAGCATACGGATGCAGCAAGCCCTAACATCATTGGAGGAGTGGGCCAAGGCATGGCTAGTAAAGATAAATGATGGGAAATCATCATTCACAGTGTTTTCTCTCTCAAACAAACCACAGATCTCCAAATTGGTGCTAAATGGGAAAAATCTACATCTGGATGACAACCCAAACTACCTAGGCATTACCTTTGATCGCCGCTTGACTTGGAAAAACCCAGATGAGAATATAAAAAAACAGGACAAGAGCAAGGCAGAGAATGGCAATTATGAAAACAAATAGCTGACACGGTTGGGGAGCAGACGAGAGAGTACTAAAGAAGCTATATACTGGGTGAGTGAGAGAACCAGTCTATAGAATATGGCATATGCAGCATGGTCAACGGCAGCTAAGTCTTAACTTCTGACAAAATAATAAACAGAAACCCAAAACCAAGCAATGATAATCATAACACTGGGGGCATTGTAGTTAAAATCTGCGAGAATTAATCGCTCATTTCAGTACCGATTTTTATGCCATATTAAAATGATAATAAAATAAAACAGCCCTATTGTGTCTGACGATGATGCCATCATAGCGCTGATTGAACTGGTGCTCTTGGAGTGCCTAGGAACGGCTTTGAATCAACTAGAACCGCTGCAACCTAGCCTTCTCTCTCACCCCCCCCCCCCCCCCCCCACCCCCCCCCCCCCCCCCCCCCCACCCCCCCCCTCCACCAAAACCCACCCCCCCCCCGACCCCCACGCTCCCCCCCCCGCCCCCCCCCCCCCCCTTCCCCTCCCCCGTTTGAAACCTACTCGCGTTCCTTGTGACGTACATTTTTAACATTTTGCCCGATTTGATAGAGACTGTGGCAAGACTTACAATTAACGCTTTGGCGGAAGTGTGCCGCCAACTACTGTCTGAATTAACGCAGAAATTTGACTTTAACGCTGGTAATCAGTAGTAATCCTTACAAATTTGGTAGTGTAACACGATAAAATACAAATAAATAACGCCAATTCTTAACTCGCCTCGCACACCCCGCTTGCGTTTGACACATGCTGCCATACATATATCGACACTGCGAAAAAGCCAGCCAAGGCAAAAACACGCAGACAATTTTTTACTCCTCGCGGTAGCATTTCTGATGTAACTAAACATGTTAGAAATTTGAAAAATACATGCTAGCGAGAGAGGGGAAGATGGCTGTCTTGTGCAAATTTTATTTGACGATTGTCAGTGGAAAAATTGAAAATCTAAACCAATATGCAACTGAACCTGAAAAGTATATGATAGTATAGCTTAAAGTTCAGTGAGCAAGAATATGTTTGAAATAATATGATAGTCACAATATTAGTCCAGTTATTGAAGAAATACTAAATGTCTACGGACGCACTAACAGACAGACGGTTGTTCCTGCTTGTTTTTTTTTTTAACGTTAGTAGGGACGCCGGCTTAGAAATAGCGGCATTGAGGTGCATTCAAATTTGCTTGGGTAAACAGAGAGTATAAGGGGAAAGGGGGGCGGTAGGAAAATGTAATCCAAAACGAAACATCTTTTTGTATTGGCATAACTAAGGCAGGCTGGCCAATCGACTACCAGACGCAGAGTATGGAATTATTGTGGGTTTTTTTTCAAAAAGAACTGCATTTGAATTCTGGTAGTCGAAGGTTTCGATTGGCCAGAGATACAAAATATTAGCAAAAAAGCTTTCGCTGCTCAGTGCCAGTTGACAAAATTTTCATTCAGTTACGCTGAGATCAGCTGTGATAAATTTAAACTTAAATAATAGATAAATATTCACAGTCTGGGCAGAGCACAGGGAAACTGAGGCCATTTCGTTGTAAAGTCTGCGTCATTTGTTTATATTTTCTTGAATTGTGGTAAGGATGCTTTATGAATTACTATGTTTATTCCAACTACCAAAGTTAGATACTGCTATGGGGGAAAGTGAAGGACATGCCGGGAGCAGACATTGTTGAGTCCTCACTTTGAAATGTATCTAACTGGTGTATGTTGTCATGATTTTGTTTGAATATTATTGCATTAGAATAGTTGTGGTAAAGTGGGATGTTATAATATTTATAGGGGACTTAGTGTACTGACTGAGATCAGCTGTGAAGGTATCTGTATCTAATAAGTGTGGTGTATTTCAGATGACCTTACTTGCTACCACATTTAGACCTCAGTCAGACTTATTCTGGAATATTGTGATGACTACGTTGAATGTCTAGGGTTATGATAATGCTGAAGTGTATGTTCACAACAACCAACAGACAGATAAACAATTTAATTTAATCCACACCACTTTACAACACTGTGACACTCACATACATATAACACTCTATAAGACTATCTTAATAAGTCAAGGGTAACTTTTAAAAATATGTATTAATTCCTTTCAATAATAGATATCCTGATTCAACTACAAAGTGAACCAGGAATCACAATCAAATGTAATCACAAGTTGTATGTACACAATTTATAGATAGGATCTTTGTATTGACATATATTATTATTGCAATATACGTGTAAGTTGTGATGTAGGTAATACTGGCTTTTCAAGCTAAGTTGTTGTTTGTCATCATGACTTCAAGTGTCTGTTTCTGGTGGAACTAATATTGGAAAGGTTCACAGTTTCTTTTTATTTGAAACAAATAAATGTCCCTCTTGATTTAAGGTAAAGTCACTTTTAGAGGGGGGGGGGGGGTATACACAAGATTGAGCTGCTCTGGCCACGAAATCTTAACTTCTGTGTGGGCGGCAGGAAACAGTCTCCACTGCCCGCTTGATTCACCGTGTTCTTGAGAAACAACACTGGTCGATCTCTTGACCAAGGAGTATGCTACCAGCCTCTGGATTAAGCAAAACTCAGACCATGTGCTGCTTTAATACGTTAGTACCACGGTCCCTGAAACAAGAAGGTTGTACCTCCTACTTCAGAACTAATTTATAATCTATTTCCACACTGAAGCACAATACATAACAAACACTGAGTTCAGCGCTGTAGGCCAACTGTTAGCTTCTCATGTAACAACATTCACCAGTATTCCTCTCCCTATTGGTTACAACGCCTCTGCAATTTCAGCTGTAATTCCTTCTATACAATAAGATAGGTGTCATAGTACTATTTGGCAATCCCATATATGCCTATGCAGTTATACTCCTCTCCGACAAGTTTTGTTCCTGGTGAAGCAATATCTAGGCTTTGCCTCATGTTTGCTACTGAACCACACACAATACATACATTAATTATCAATTCACATTCAATTTTCATCTAAAAGAGATCAAATATGTCTAGCTTACCACAATTCAAGGAAATATTAAACAAATACGTTGACTGGCGATGAGTTATGGCACAATTCCGATCTGCCTCTGTCCCAGGCTTTCATTGGAAAAATATGAACTGGTTCTCAACGCACTTGCTTCTACACAGTTTAATTTCAAAAAGTGGCACTGAACCGACGCTCCTAATTGACTATATCAACTCGTCTAGCCAATGAGACCATGTTTACAAAAGCTTTTGAAAAAAATTACCCTTCCTACGTTTCCATTAACAACCAAAAATAGTATTTGCAGTCCGACTAATCAGGTCTCGCCTTACATCTGACTACCGCCAATAAAATCGTATCTAACTTGCTGGCCCCATTTCCCCTAAAGCAGGGTCCAAACATGAGCAAATATGATCTTGTGCTGTCAGACAACACCCCTATAATATTTTGGCTATAATTTGTTAATTACTAGACTATGTGCATAACACTTAACATATTCTTTGCCAGCAAGTCCTAAGGCACCCAAATATATAAATTTGATGAGGCCAAGTGGCTTCGTTCAAAATATATATTTTCTTCTACCACCCGTTCACTTTGATACGATGGGGTGTCTTCTGTACTGTCAGGCTAAAGTCAGGATTTCAGACGTAAAACAGTATTGGGTCATGTTTCCTAATAAGCATTAACCATGTTTTTTAAAACCTAACCTCGTATTGGTAGTGTTTTTTGTCCCTGTTTATTTGAAAAAAAGTTAGTGCTTCATGCCTTACGCGTGGGATTGGCGTTACTATTAATCGCGAGACTGTGGTAGTATTGCACGCGTTCCTCCGTACATCTCTCTCTCTCTCTCTCTCTCTCTCTCTCTCTCTAAGGCCGTCTGTCTTTTAGTTACGCAGTGTATAAAATGAAATTAATGGAATATTAATCTAGGTCATTACGCAGTGTGTCTATCTCAAGGTTTTCTAAGAAATACAGTACACGTTTTATTGGTTTTTTTTTTTTTTTTTTTTGAAACGCGTGTAGTTGATGCAGTAGGCTTTACTAGTAAACGTGAAAGCGTTACAATTATGCAGACGGAGCATAAAAAGGGGTTTTTCTTGTTCAGCCATTACGGCGATATACACGCTGGCGCATGCCATTGAGAAAGCACTGGTCTTTCACCATTCTTCTTTCCTTTTATTGAATTAATTCGTTAGGCTTTACATTTACTTTTTAATTTAGATATGTGGATTTAGAATGTTTCACGACAATAGTAATAAGCTTCTGTGTTCTATGAACACTATTAAACATGCCTGAAGCATTTATATTTGAAAAAAAAGAAATAGAAGAGAAAATCATACCAAAGGAAATGTGGTTACTCCACATTATTGTATTGAGGAAAAAGATGTAAACGTACAGTGGCGTATCTGCCATAGGGACCTGAGGTGTGGTCACAGCAAGGTGGGAGTCATGTAAAATTAGGGGCGAGTGCACCTGTAATGCACGCGAGGCTGACCCCATACCTCCTTAGGAGAATACCAAATATAGTGAGTGATCAGATGTAAAAGGCCAGGGTGTCCTTTTGTTGCAGAGGTTCTATTTCCTGTTGCCAGCTGGTGACAGGAAACCTGCTGAATCAGAAACATACTATCAAGTCTCCGACCCTTCATATGCTGTCAACAGATAACGGGAGGAGCTTGGGGCATGTTTGGGAGAGATTTTCTGCAATTACCTACTGAAACTCATTCTACAAGGAATCCCAGGTGATGTGTTAAGCATCTGGGTATATCTGACACTTTCGATTTAAGAGACACTGGTATTTCACAAGATACTAAGGAAGTTCTGGGGCATGATGATACTACAGCCCCTCATACACAGTGACTCTCCCTAGTAGATAAATAACGTGCAATCTGTGAACATTCCAACAGGAAAGATATATATATTAACTTTATATTGGGTGGGCAAATTGTCCACACATAATTTTAGTTGATCCTTTTATGTAAACTATCTTGTCCTCATTTTCAAAGACCTGTCCGAGAGATATGACTGGACAGGCAAAATAAATTGTACAAAAGATTACTTTGAAAGAAAAACTTAACCACTGGTTTTATTCACTTCCTCATAGAAAATTAAAGTGTTTTGTGGTGTGTACCATCATTTCATTTCTCCCCTAGACACTAGGTACATCACATACCATACACTAGAGCCACAAGAGTGACCGTGTGAGATCTAGGGAGGTAGCGTTAGGTACCCTGCACATAATTCATCATCATCATCTTTTAGAGTCAGGGGCCTACATGTGCTTGACCTCACACGGTTTATGCAGACACCGATTTCATTCTTTGTTAGGATACCATCATAACCTCCCCAGCAAAATCAACTTTGCTACAGGCATGAAGTCAACACCCATAAGAGTTGGAAAAGATTATGTCACCGTTTGGTTATACAGCGTAAGATACGCTGCAGTTTAAGTCAGTCGAACAGTTATTTGGGGTTAACAAGATGAAAGTTAGTTGCTTATCCTTTACAGGACGTGGCAATCAACCCCAGCTTTTATTGGCTGTTTTGTGATTTTTCTAGGCAATTTTTACGTTCAGCAGTTTGCCATTGCTTTCTGAACGATACGGCGCTTATACCATTTTAAAAAATCCACACAAAGCGATCTGCTACCTTTTTTTTTTTTTTTTTTTTTTTTTTTTTTTTTTTCCTCGCTTGAGGTCGCATATTTTTTCCTCGCATGAGGTCGCATTAGTACCCGCCCAAACCCGGCCCTGGTCAAGACCACATGTCCCAACACAAGAAGACCCAATGACAAACTGTGTCACTGTAGTGATCTTCTGTGTTCTCACACAAGAGACCTAATGACACATGAATGTCACTGTACCGGTCCCTGTATGTAGACACATGATCCCAGCCAAAAGCCGGATTCTAGGCATTGGGTTGTACAGCGTAAAATACACTCTGCTACCAAACCGCCAGCAGCAGGTTTCGAACCTGGTATATCTGGATTATGAAACTGCGTTCATATCCATTAGGCCACAGACGCCGACAACAAGATGAAAGAGTATATAAAAATGGGTTAGAAAATCAGAATAATCTAAGTGATAACTTATTTGTTCTTAACATGGGAGATAAAAGAATGAAAATGTAGTGTTTTTTGTAAGGGAGGGAACCTTTTTAGACCTTAAAGTAATCTACGTATATATCATTAAAGTTTACCAAATTTGCATATCAGACTAGTTTTAGTAAAGAGATAGAAGGATCAATGAAACTAAGGTAAAAAGTGGTAAGGGGAATAACTATGAATATTAACACCCTTTACAGGTTTAGTGAGTTAGGATAGGGAACCGCACGTGAAAAGTGGGCGAAATGTAAACAGTTATGTAGCACAGTTCACGGGGTGACAGCATAGAATTAAGCGTGGCGATAGGTGAGTGAACTGAACAATGGACCAATCGTATTAACTAAAACAACTTTGGACCATCAGATAGGAAATTGAAGGACGAAAGGAGATCAGTCCAGATATTGACGCGCTACTGAGCGGTCATGTTTACAGAGTCCTACCAGAGAAGTTGACAGAGCAAGTCAAGTTTTGCTGAGCTCTCAAGAAATGTGAAAC
This sequence comes from Oreohelix idahoensis, assembly GCA_024509875.1. Lineage (NCBI taxonomy): Eukaryota > Metazoa > Mollusca > Gastropoda > Stylommatophora > Oreohelicidae > Oreohelix > Oreohelix idahoensis. Next base: position 24,146 of record JAMPIV010022451.1, on the reverse strand, counting down.
CTGCGGTTTGCAGAAGGGCTACAGAATTAGCTAGATATAGAAAGGTAGTAATAGGAAATTCAGGAGAACACTTAGAATTGATTAATAATTTGTGCTGCTATACCTAGGATTAGCTCATAGGGGTGATAGTAAGACAGTGATAGGTGACGGACTTCTGAATATTCTGGTAAGAGGTCTTTAACTCTAATTATGCTTGACTTAAGTGAAGAGAGACATGTTTTTTTGAAAAACGCTCAACATATTGTCACAGGCTAAGGAAGCTCTCATTTAAGGGAGCGAGCTACAGAAGAGAATATTGAAGCTAAGGCAATATTAAAGCTTTAAAAAAAAAAAGTGAATAACTTTTATTATCAGATAGCCAGGTTGGGCTGTCATACAAAAAAGATGAGACATTGTTATTAAACAAGAAAATTGCATAGAGTTTTGCAACACTGTCGTATGGTTATGCGCTCTCTCGCCAACGTAAGTATCGAAGCCAGATACTACAACACTTGTCGACGTTGGATTTACAAAATAAGTTGGTTTTGTTTGAGATGCTTCTTAACAGGGTATAAGACTGATCAGGTTGAAACAGATTAGAGGACAGAAGAGTAAATGGTGAATTAGATTACTGAGAAACAACTCATGCGCTCTCACTAAAGAGTAAGTATGAAGATGCCTCCACAGCTGCACCTGACATTATAACTTTATATGTAATTTATGAATTGATATTGATGCATGCAATTGAGCCAGGCCTGACAGGTTATAGCACTTTAGTCAAGAGTCTACAGTAAGGAATATAATAATAACATCTTTGGGAAAATACATAGAGCCTAGGTCTGGATGCCTGGATATAAAATGGAGATTGGAATGTACCTTTATGAAAAAGGATTGTGGAACATGTTATGTAAATAAAAGTTATTATATTTGGAAATACAGCACTCAAGTTGGTTTAATCAATAAAAGGATGTGGAGTGGGTATGTGAGAAAGAGTTAAACCTATATAACATATATAGCCTTAAAACACCCTATACGCATCAGTCGCTGCTCACCACCAAGGAGGGAAGAACGTGGTCTGGGTTAAACAAAGACGAACCTATTCTCATCCAGGAATCATCATCTCTGGCGGAACAAAGGGGCCAGTAAGAGAAATAGTCTCACTTGGAGGAAAGATAAAAAAAGTGAATGATAGATAACTAGGCCTGCCTCAGTCACCTAGTTATAGTTAGGACTGGACAGGGACCATCACTAGCTCGGTCACATGATATCCTATTTGGTGCCTTTTGGACCAGTCTTCAACAACACAGGGCACACGGTCACATAATAACCTATTTGGTGCCGTTGGACTAGTTCACGGCCCACCACCACCGCCACTGTGACAATTACTCACCTCCAGCCTATGGAGGATAGAAGAGACAGCAAAGCCCAGCAACAAGCCGAGAAATTTAGGAGGCTGATAGACCACCCAATGCACCAGAGAATAAATGGACTTGGAAGGGGGAGACTGAAGCGAAACTACTTTGTAGAGACAGTCAAAACAAAGATGAGAGCAGACCCCATAAACGCAATATCAACAGCTACGCCAATATGTGCTGCACACAAGCTACCAATTTGGAAACAACAGTGCTTCCCTGAAATGATAGAAAACGTTCCTGATATTGAGAGAAAGAACAGCCAAACTAAAACAGAAAGGAGAGTCATAACCACAAAATATATAGAGAAACATTACCCACGCAACACCTAGATCAACGCATACACAGATGGATCAGCAACTAATACAACAGAAGATGGGGATGGAGGAGTCTTCCTGAGCTTAAGCAATGGCACACAAAAAAAAGATAGCAGTCGCAACAGGGTAATTTTCAAGTAACTTCAGAGCAGAGGCAGAGGCCTTAAAAACTGCATCAGAAATTCTAATGACAGAAGAAAGCTCAGAGAGACCAGTAGCTATCTTCTCAGATGCGCTGTCAATGATTACAACGTTGAAAAGTCAAGGTAATGCTGAACTGGATGACCTAAGAGTAACACTTCACAGACTATGTCAGCAGTACAAAAGAGTCGTGATACAGTGGATCCCTTCTCACTGCAACATCCCTGGAAATGAAGAGGCTGACAGATTGGCAAAGGAAGGGGAAAAACTTCCTCAACTTGACACAAATATAACCTATGAGGAGTCCAAGAGTTTTGTCAAGCGCAGATACAGGCACAAGTGGGAAGAAGAGCATCCAGGCCACACACAAAATGATCTGTTTTACCAGCTCAGCAGAAGTGAACAAGTGGTAATCTTCAGACTTCGCACAGGTCATAACAGATTGAGATACCATCTATTCAACAAATTAAAGATAGGAACTACTGATGAGTGTGACTGTGGCACAGATAAAATGACTGCCGAACATCTGCTTCAAATGTGCCCAACATATGAGGAACAAAGAAAACGCATTTGGCCATCACCAGTACCATTCCTGGAGAAAATCTACGGAGATATCAACAGCCTCAGGCTGACCACTGCTTTCTTTGAACTTATTCAAGTTGACATCTGAGGGTGAACGAAGAAGAAGAAGAAGAAACGTTAATTTGAGGTTGGGCTGGGGCGGTAAGGTATGGTATTGCACGGGTCGGCAAAATTCCTAGGGCCGGCCTGGGCTAATGCACAAGATCTTTAGAATACTGAGTGTATGTGTCATTATACCCAGGACAGTTCTTACTCGAAAGCTGAGTATACTGTAGGAAAAATTGCTGCATCTATTGCGAGTCAAAGATGATAAAAGTGACTTTTAGCATAGACAGAGACTAAGAGAACAGAACATTTCAGAAACTTTATTTCTAAACTATTGGAAGATCCAAGAAGAACTTTTTTTTATTTAAGTTAAGATAAATTCACCATCATCCAACTGTTGTAAAATACTTATCCATTGATTTCATCTTCCAACATTCACAATTCAGCACAAGAAGGATAGTAGATAGTGTACATAATAAATTCAGAAATTGTACTCAATTGACTTTTTAACTTTATATTTGCTGAAGTTGAGTTTTTGTTTTTTGTTCTGATTTATTTAATTATCACAAGTGGTCACATAGCAAGGTGACAATGTATGTATGATCTGACTTTATTCCAAATACTTTCTGAAGCAGATACATTCACTATCTTGTGATACCAGCGGTTTTCTCAAACACTGGAACTTCACTATTTTCAGGCATAATTCTATTTCTGTTTTCTTCGGTACTATTACTGACACTATATATTTTTAAAATGGCCACCGACCGAGCAAAGTGGAATCAATTTGTTGTTGCCCTACAAGACGCCACTAGGCGTGATGGCCACTGACTGCTTTGACGGTCGGCGGCTAAGGATCAAAGAAGAAGAAGAAGATACTTAAAAACCGTTAGCTACAATAGGTTGATTGCTAAGGTGGTCATTTTAGTTATTAGACGATGATGTTAATGAAGGGCACTGTTAGAAACGATTAGCTGGTAATTTTTACAAAATACAAGAAGTGGAACAATGTTAACCTCCCCAAAAGAGTATGGAGCCAACGTTGTGGCTGGCTCGCGTGCTGGAAGTCTGTTTCATTGCATTAATTTTCTTTCCCAACGGATGGTTTCTGTTGCTATTTGTTTTACATGATGAGGTTGCCAACCCGTGGACTACCTTATATTAGTCCGCTCATACAGCATACCAGAGGAAGGAGTAGTGTGATGCTGTACTGTAATTCTATCTTTTCAACAGGCCCAGTTTTCGTCTCTTTCTTAAATTATTATGTGTTTGGTCTTTTTCTGTAGATATTTTATTGGGTTCTATGACGGTAAGTTTTGTTTATACTCGCACCAGTTTTCTTTTATTTAAAGTTAATTTGCGATCACGAGGGTTTTTCTTTGTTAAATTATCGCGATCACATAGTCACAGTTTCTTTGTTAAGAACTATCGCGGTCAGCGTTAACATGACGTAAGTGGGAAACGCGCGTGGTCGGGATAACCGGGTCCCGACGTACTTTCAAATCTATTGGCGTAGACCCCGTTATTAATTTTGTAAGGATTTCCATTGGTTTAGAAAGAAGCTATGACGTAGGCCGAAAGTCCGTGGGGATTTTCTTGTATATATACTTGAGCGGTCCTTGTAACGGACCCCTTTGTCAGATGAAAATCACTACCGTGAATCCAGCATTTATCGTTCTGCTGCAAGCGGAAGAAAACGCGATAAATTAGTATGTTCAAATTTTTATTAGATCCGTAATATTAGTGGGTTCTCAATAGAGACGTAGTCTGATTTAGTAACGTTTTCTTCGGGAAGTTAACTTAAAGTTATAAACGTGAGTGCCATCCATTACTATCTTTGTAGAATGATGGAAAGGTAAAGTGTGCATAATTCTTTTTAGGATAATTGGCAGTATACAGGAGTGTTTGGGAAGTTTTGAGATATTCACTGTGTGAGGGTTAGCTATTAAATACATGGGCGCTCTGTGGTATGTAGAGTGTTGGGTAAAACACCATTAATGTCTGTATATTTACAAGTGTAATTTTATTTGGCATCTAATGATGCGTGGGTTATTTTATTGTGCCTTAAATGTTTGGTAATGCAGTAAGAGATGTAATGTATACGTGAACAGTATTGCTTAGAGGAGTAAAGTATTCCTAACGAGAGGAGTAATTAAAATTTTGGGTTTAAGTCGGGAAACCTTAAGTGTAATGTTAAAAAGGAGACCAAGGAATTTTTGACAGGAGATTTCCCTAGTTTGAATGTTTGACACGAGGTTAGATTCACGTAACAAAAGATTAAGGTCAGACAGTGTCGGGAGTTTTTGTTTACTTATCTGGAAGATTTACGTTGAAGGGAAGGGAGGAGTAGAAGGAGCGTGAGATAGAGAGACACGTGGGCAGCAATATTGTATGTATCGTTGTGCATAGCGGGTGAAGGGGAGTAGCAGGAGTGAGATTAAAGTGACACGTGGATAGAAATATTGTATGTATCGTTGTGCCTAACGGGTGAAAGGGAGGTATATGTTAGAGGTAAGTTATGGTTGAAGCTGTTGTACATTTGATGCATTTCTGTTGTCTACAGTGGGTCACGGTACAGTAGGACAGAGTAGTTTGTACCATACAAATTACCAACGGCAAAGTTGGCATCGCAGGAGCCGAGAGCTCGATCATTTTACCACTCCAACAACGGCACGTGTCCGGGAGATTGGTATCATTTTATACAGCCAGAAATAACGGCTGTGGTCCTCAAAAACCTTGAGCGGGTTAACGGGGCAAGTCAGAGAAGCTATTAAGCAGAAGAGGAGCTTCTCTATTTTAGTCAAGTACCTCGTGCTTGTAAATCAAGTCATCATTTCAGTCGTCAGAAACCGGGAGACAGGGTGATCATTTCTGGTTCTGATAAAGTCAACGAGAGAAGGCATAACGGAGACGCAACCTCAGCAGATATCGAGAGTGTCAGAGAGACACCGAAGCAAAGAGAGAGAGAGAGAGAGAGGGGGAGAGGAGATAGCCGGGAACAGTAGGGTCTGATGATATCCTCAGAGGATAGCCTTTGAGTAATAGATGTTATAAAAGTCTACTAGTGTAGCAGTCCAGTTTTAGTTAGCGGTGCTTATCGCCTAACGAGTTGGAAGCTGTGTAGACAATTTGTTTAGGCAGAGTCAGCAGGACAGAGACATTAGCCAATCTTATAGTAGTAGACAGTGGAGGCTAAAGTTGATGCCCCACCAGTTATATTGTGGTTTCAATCACTAATCATTCTATTTTTCCCCAGCAGGGTGACTGACAGAGTGAATGTGGTTGTGAATTTTATGTGGCTATTTATTTAATTGGTTCTTTGCTTTTTCAGATCTGTGCCACAAAGCACGATATTTATTTCTTTGCTGTATGATGACATTTTACTGTTTTATTGTGTGAATAATATATATATATATACTGTATACTGGATCAGCTTCTATACTATACTGTATCTATATGTTGTCTGTATAATGGTGTCTGTGGTTGTTATTTACACCTTATCTCCTTGTGTTTAAAGGTAATCAGAAGGGGGGGGTGAGGCTATATCAAATTGTTAGTCACGAGTGGCAAGGGAGAGTCAATCCAGGTTCTCACCCTTGAGCCAATAGTCTCATCTGTCCTCAGTCACTGTCCTTTTCATCTAAATTCTATCTTCTCAGACTTTCTCATACTAGGGTCTTGCCTACACTCAGGCAAACTCTATAAACTTAAATCCACTTCGTGACAAGTAATGTTCTTTCTTTGGTTTCTTCAGAGACCCACGGGAACTAAACGAAACCATTTTCTATAATTATAGTTTCTATTTATTGTTTGTAACTGTAGTTGTCGAAGGATGATTTTTATACTCTCGTGTATTGTTTCTGAAACTGACGTCAGCAACATAGAATACTATTTACAAGTATGTACTAACATTTTAACTCACGTGGGGTTGAATCGGGTATTTCATGCACGATAAACACATATTTCTTGCGTATGGGTAAAAACAACAACAACAACTTCAATCCAGTATTTGTCGGTTTCCCTTCCCCTCCTCCGAAATGTGTTCTCTTCCGTTCCCCACGTAAACACCAGCCGGTTTGTAAAAAAGGTAAAGGATCCCGTTACACGCTCATTGATGCAAATCTGGAATATGGGTTAGGCCAGGGTTCCCATTCGTCCCGTTTTCCCGGGACAGTCCCGTTTTTTTTATAAAATGTCCCGGTGTCCCAAATTTATTCCAAATGTCCCGCTTTTTAAGGGTCCTTCCTGAAAAAAAAAATCTTTGGGTAACGGATTTTATTCCGTGTTTTAGTAGTGTGTAAGACAGCTGATAGAATGGTCTCGCGCTCTCTTCCAAACCTCTACACCTCACGGTAGAAGGGGAACGACTAAGTAAGTAAGTTTTAGTAGTGTTACTTTATCAATTTCCGGTTACAGTGGAAGTGTTACAGAAGTCAGATCTCCTTAAAAAGGTTATTGCTATATCAGCAGATAATACAAATACAAACTTTGGTGGAAAGAAGAGAAAGGGACATAATAATCTGTACTTCAAAATGCAAGAAAACACTGAACAATTTAATTGGTATTGGTTGTCCTGCACATGTGATATATAATGCTGTGCAGACTGCTGCGGATTGCTTACCTATTGATCTTCAGTTAATAATTAACAAGATTTACCAGCATTTCCACATTTATTGTGTACGAGTTGAGGAACTCAAATCATTTTGCGAATTCACCAATACAGAATATAAAACTGTTTTGGGTAACAGCAAGACAAGATGGCTCTCTCTCTTGCCTGCAGTCCAGAGAGTTATTGACATTTTCCCTGCATTGAAGTCATATTTCCTTTCCATTCACAAATGTCCTACCAGTCTCAAAAATTTCGTTGAAAATCCACTTTCAATTACACTCCTGCATTTCATTGCCAGCCAGTTAAAAACCTTTTCTGATACCATCAAATGTGTTGAAAAGCAAGAGACAACAGTAATTGAAGTGAAGGATGAAGTAAACAAACTAGTGGAAAAATTAAACTACAGGAAGGCAGAAAAGTTTCTTACCACTACTGTGAGAAATCAGTTGCAAGAATTAGAAAAAGAAGGACACATAACAGTTGAAAAGTTTTAAAGCTATGCAGTAGATTTCTATGACACCTGCATTGAATATATTCAGGAGTGGTGTACACCATTTCCTAAGCCTCTTCAGTCTATGGATTGGATCAATTTTGAGGGAAAGGAGTCTGTGACTTTGAAGAACATCCAAGAAAGCTACATATTCATGAAGACAGTGTCACCAAATTTTACTGTGAATCTTCTTCTTCTTTGATCCTTAGCCGCCGACCGTCAAAGCAGTCAGTGGCCATCACGCCTAGTGGCATCTTGTAGGGCAACAACAAATTGATTCCACTTTGCTCGGTCGGTGGCCATCCTTCGTACAGTGCCCCAACTCTGGTACATTCTTTGCATCTCAGCCTCCACAGTCCTCCGCCAGGTTGTTTTTGGTCGGCCTCTCTTTCGTTTTCCTTCAGGGGTCCAAAACATAGCTGTTCTTGTGATGGCATCGGGGTCTCTTCTGAGGACATGGCCAACCCAGCTCCAGCGTCTGCCAGCTATGATGGTGTACATGTCCTCTTGCTTGCTACAAGTAAGCAGATCTTGGTTAGTGATGGTATTCGGCCAAAAGATTCGGTGAATTTTTCTTAGGCATGTTGTGTGAAAAGAGGACAATTTCGACATTTCCTTCTCTGTAACTCTCCAGCATTCCGCACCATAGAGAAGCACAGAAAGCACACAGCTCTGATATAATCTTAATTTTGTGCTTGTGCTGTATTGGGAGGACTTCCAGATGTTGTTTAGGCTAAAAAAGGCTGTTCTTGCCTTATTCATTCTGATGTTGATGTCTTTACCTGCCCCGCCGTCTGGTGTTACTATGCTTCCTAGGTATGTGAAGGTATCTGTCTGTACCAGTTGCTGATTCCTTACTGATATGGGCTCAGGGTTGCTCACATTGAGCGTCATGACCTCAGACTTCTTTAAATTGATGGTCAAGCCCACCTGCTAGCTAAACTTATTAAGTCTATCCGTTTTTTCCTGGATGTGTTGATGTGAATGTGCTTGTAGTGCAGTGTCATCTGCATATTTCAGATCTTCCAATGTAGAAAATGTTGTCCATCTTATTCCTCTTGGACTGCCCTCTGTTGTCTGGCGCATCACTCAGTCTATGACTGTTAAAAATAAGAGTTGTTGATAAGGGCATCCCTGTCGTACTCCTGTCTTCACCTCAAAGGTTAGGTAGCTTTGCCCAACACTACACGTAAAGTTGGCATAGAGGCTTTTTATGATTGACACTATGCAGCTTGGAATTCCATAAGCCCTCAGTATTTTCCATAAACTGTCCCTATGTATGCTGTCAAAAGACTTTTCAAAATCAACGAAATTAATGTAAAGCTGTCTTTGCCATTCTGAGCACTGCTCTATAATGTTCCTGAGAGTGAATATATGATCTACACATCTTCTGTTCTTTCTAAATCCTGCTTGTTCTTTCCTCAGTTTGTGGTCTACTGCCTTTAAAATTCTCTGTATAATTATCCTGCCTAGTATTTTGCTGGGAACTGAGAGAAGAGTGATTCCTCTCCAATTATTGCAGTCTGCAAGATCTCCCTTCTTGGGCAATTTGACAATTATTCCTTTGTTCCACTCTGATGGTGTTTTCCCGTTTTCTAGACTTGTGCAAATAGTGGTTCTAATAGTTCTGCTGCTAGCTCAGGGTCTGCCTTAAATAGCTCTGCATTTAAGTTATCATGGCCAGGAGCTTTGCCGTTCTTTAACCCTTTGATTGCTGTGATGATTTCTTCTTTTCGTGTAATGTCTGTATTTACATCTAGATCGTTTTCAGCTTCAGGAACATTCAATTGTGTCTCTGGTGGTTCCTTGTTCAGAGTTTCTCTGAAGTGCTCTGCCCATCTTGTTCCCTGTCCCTCTGCTGTCGTGATGAGATTACCTTGCTTATCTCTTACTAATGTAATATTGTTTGCACCTCGTTTTCCGCTGATGAATTTAGTTATTTTGTATACTGTGCTTTGTTTATTTCTCAGTGCTGCCTCTTCTGCCTGTCTTGCAAGATCGTCTAGGAAATTCCTTTTGTTGGCTTTGGTTTGGCGTTTAACTTTCTTGTCCAGCTGACTGTACTGTTCGCTATATAGTTGCTTTAACCTGGAGGACTTCGCATCTGTTTTCTTTCTTTTCATTTCCTTTCTCATCGTTATGGTGTTTAATGTTTCTGGTGTTATCCAGTCTTGCTTCTTCCTTTCCTGGAATCCCAAGCATGATTTGCTGCTTTCCTTGTATATTGTTGAAATGGTGTTGAAATTCTGGTCTATATCATCAGTCAATGTCTTTTCCTGACTTTTGGCAAATTGATATCGTTTCTTTATGTCGGCCGCAAAAGCTTTTCTGGTAAAGGAGTCCTTCAATTTGCTGATGTCAAACCTTTTCTGTGTAGTTACAGTTAATCCAGCCCTTTTTAGTTTCACTTTCAGTTTTGCTACTGCTAAATGGTGATCACTTCCCACATCTGCACCTCTTCTTACCTTCACATCTTGTAATGCATGTCTCCATCTACCGTTAACCATGATGTGGTCTATCTGGTTTCTGTCCCGACAATTTGGTGATTCCCATGTTAATTTGTGAATTTCTTTATGTGGGAAAAGTGTTCCTCCAATGACCAGGTTGTTAATGCTACAGAAACTTATTAGTTTATCCCCATTTTCGTTTACTGTTCAGCTGCCGCATTTCCCCATTGTTCTTTCATTATATGTATTGTGTGTACCAACTTTCGCATTGAGGTCTCCCATTAATATAACAAGATCATATCTAGGTGTGTCTTCCATTTCTTTCTGCAGTTGTTGATAGAATTCATCCTTGACCTCCTCATCGATATCATTCGTTGATGCGTGGCATTGTATTAGTGTAGTGTTGGTGAATCTCCCTCTCAATCTTAATCTTATCAGTCTGTTGTTGATGGGTTTCCATTCCAGTAATGTCCTTTCTATTCCTTTCTGTGGAATAATGGCTACGCCTTCATTGTGCTATCCATCCTCTCTTCCAGAGTAAAGTACTGTTTCTCCTGTTGCTGTTTTAACTTTTCCTGCCCCTGTCCATCTGCTCTCGCTTATCCCTAGAATGTGTAACCTATAGTTTCTCATTTCTGCCGTGACCTGTCTTAGTTTACCTGCCTCGTTCATTGTCCTGACATTCCAAAATCCTATTCTTGTATCCTGTTTTGCGGTCAGGACATCCGTTTTCATGTCAGTGGCTTCCTTTCGGCTTTCACCACTGATAGTCATACGAGCCACAGACTCCGAATGTCCACCCCACAGCAAAGTTTGTTCATTTATTGTTGTTTCCGTAACTTCATTGTTTTTTCTTTTACATAGACAGGGGTGTCAGCCCTATGCTAAAACCCCCAACCTGGAGGACCAGGGTACCAGCTTTTGTCTGACCCCTACCCACACAGACCAGTCCAGCTTGGTTGAACCTACCAGGAGTAAAACTTACACTGGCATAGCTCTGGGGATTGTCAGGGTACGCAAGCTGCCATACCGCTACAAGGTATAGGTACCATTGATGGCAGTTACTGTGAATGAAGAGGACTTATTTGATAAGTTTGCATGTGTGAAAAAAATGTTGTGAAAGCAAATTTGATGTGTGGAGTGAACTGAAGGATCAAAGTGTCAGTGAAAAATGGTGTGAGATGTTCGCTCATTTTACAAAGCAGGATATAAATGCTGAGAACCTGAAACGTTTCACTAGCTTTGCCCTCAAACAAATGTAATTATCTGATTAACAGTCCAACGTATTAATGCCATTTTTTGCATACGATGTTATATTTGGTTAGACCCAACAAATATATAATTTATATCTGTGCATCTTGTCTAGTTCCCATAAACGAACGAAATCCTTTGATCTTTGTCGGCATACTAATTATGTGTATCGAGAAAAGAAATGTTACCACTTCAGTCACAAATTCTATGAATTGATTAGGCATAGGCGTGTCTACTATTACAATAATGTGGCCATCACGTTTGCATATGAATACCTGTTGAAGATGATTTCTTAAATGATCTGCATGCGAGATACTCGTGACATTGTTTGTCATTGACATTTAGTGCGCTACTAAACTGGGCCTTCATTGATCTAATTATTTTTCAGGCTTCAGTGACATTTTGTTGAACGGAATGTTGTTTTTGGTCAGCCAAATCTTTATTACATCTTTAGTACTTGATGAGTTAGGAACTTTATCTTCTGGTGCCACAACGTTGTGATATGAAGCATTGTCCATTATCAAACACGACGGTCTATCCAATGAAGGAAGTACATGATTCACAATCCAATCTTGAAATATCTTGCCATTCATCTCTGTATGATAATCCCTATTATCTGTGGATTTTGAAACAAATATGAGTTCGGTATTATTTAGAAGCCAATGATGGCTGCTTCCTGCATGTGCAATTATTAGGCGCTGTCCTTTGCTGCTTGGTACTAGTCTCTTAGTTGTCCCATCAGATGATTGCCATTCTCGTTCATTACTGTGGTGCGCATTGCTCTAAGTTTCATCTAAATACACAAAATCATAACAATCTCTTCTCATTTCTCTGACCTCGCGTAAATATTTGCTCCTCATTGCAACTATATGAGGCTTCTCACAAATAAGGTTTCTACCACCAACACATTTTCTAAAAGTGAATCCCAAACTCCTAATAGCCCTCCATAGCGTAGATTTGGAAATATCAATGTCATTATTCTTTCTTAACTAAATTTTCAATTTCCTTAAAGTCACTGCCTCATTATTGTGAAACATATTGCAAATTTCTCTGCGGATCACTTCTCTGTCAAAATTATCCACCACTCTTGGCCTAAATTTTGTGTGTAAAACACTGGAATTAGAAATTTCAGATGTCGCTATCCAGCGGTGCAATGATCGTTTGCTTATCCCCAAGGCATGAATAGTCCTCTTTTGTGGGTTTGAAATAGAATGATATACTCGTAGTTTTCCTCGAGTAGCTTCATTGCAGAAATACTTAAAAATCCTATTTGTGATTTGCTGTAATGTCATAAAATGTACTCGCAGACTCATTTTTCCTACTTAACCACACAATACTTTTTGTAGACACACCTTTGATTGACAATGTGTGCGTAACATTTCACGCAATTTCACGCTAAAATCGTGCCAATTGTTTGATAAACCAATCTTGTGCAAATGAGGTCATATAATTTACTGTAGACATTTCAATATGTGTGTGTGTGATGTGTGTTGGCAAGTAGGATTTTGATATTATATCGCAAAGAAACGAAAAGTGAAACCAATGGCCGCATTTTAATGAAAAATTTAATTCATAGGGTCTATACCATTTCAAATTCACACACAAAATTTTACTTATATGCGTTATATATTCGCTGAGATATAGCATTTTGAAGTTGGGCAAAGCTAGTGAAACGTGCTATAGTTTTTTTTTTTTTTTTTTTGGCACTGCCAGGATCCAATGCAGCTGTTGAACGTGTTTTTTCATTAATAAATGCGCTTTGGACAGACGAAAAAAAAAACAGACTTAAAATTGAGACAGGGAAAGCTTTAACCATTATAAAGACCCATTTTAAGGATTTCTCTTGAGCTGAGTTCTATGTCCAAATATCAGAAGAAGAAAAAACTTCTTGAACAGGCCCATAAATCTGATAAATATTCTGATGAATCTGAAATATAAACTTGACTATTGTGTATTTTTTAAAGGTGCGATTTTTCTAATTAAGTATGTTTGTAATTTAGAATTCTTTTTTAAAGTGGAAATTGTGTTAGTTAATGTGTGTATTTTTATACCAGTATCTTATTTTAAGTGCAACATATAATATATAATAGATTTATTTGTGCTTTACCTTAATTTTTAACATGTCCCTTTTTTTTACAAAATGTCCCGGGTTTTGTAGGTAAAAATTTGGAAATGTCCCGGTTTTTAAACAAAACATTATGGGAACCCTATGTTAGGCCCATATTTTCTTGACCATCAGCACACTAGGGGTGATGTGGTCAGCATCACAGCGGCCGCATTAACCTTCCCAGAGTTGCTCTGGTATCCAATTCATGAGGCTGGGTCGACTCCGGAGACGTTTGAGGTCTAACAAAATCCCACCTCAACTGGGGACCACAGAGCTAGGAAGCCATTGCACGTACCACTGCGCTACCGCGGTTCAGTCGGTTTGTGCGATTGATAATTTGTTGTGTTGAAAACTGCACATATGTAACATATATTATTTCACTCAAATAAGTGAGGAACAATGCAGTACAAACAGTTACTGCGATTGGGGCATATTATAATAATTTACACAATAAATATTTGCATACAATGTATATATATTTTTTTTATTACAAAAAAAATACCACCAAGCAAATTGTTGGCATTGGAAGTGAGGATGACAATGAAAGGTGGGTGATAATTTATGGTAATGAAAACAGAACAGTCACATTCGGCGACAGAAGTGTTGTTCTTGTAGTAAAATCTGCGAGAATAATCACTCATTTCAGTAAGATTTTAGTCATAAAATGATAATCAATACACCCGCCCGATTGTGTCTGACTGTGATGTTCTCACACGCCAGCATAGCGCTGAATTTTGTGCCATGGAAAGGCCTAGAACCGCTCCCCCCGTTTAAACCTACTCGGTTTCCTTGTGACGTACATTTTTAACATTTTGCCCGATCTGATAGAGACTGCGGCAAGACTTACAATTAACGATTTTGCGGAAGTGTGCCGCCAAACGACTGTCTGAATTAACGTAGTATTTTGACTTTAACGCTTGTAATTAGTAGTAATCCTTACATTTTTTGGTAGTGTAACACGAGACAATACAAATTATTAACGCCAATTCTTAACCCGCCGCGCAGAACCCCGCTTCGTTTGACACATTCTGCCATGCATATATACACGCTGGAGCAAAGCCAGCAGAGGCAAACACGCAGACACATTTTATTTCATCCTCGCGGTAGTATTTCTGACGTAACTAAAACAAGTAGTTATTTGAAAATACATGCTGGCGAGATGAAAGAGAGGGAAAGATGGCCGTCTTGTGAAAAAATTTTATTTGACGATTGACAGTGACAAAAGTGAAAATCTAACCCAATATGAAACTGACCATAAAAATCATATGGTAGTATAGCTTAGAGTCCACTGAGCAAGAATGTGCTTTAAATAATATGGTAGTCCGAGTATTAGCCAAGTTATTGAGAAAATACTAAATGTCTACGGACGCGTGACCAGACAGACTGTTGTTCCTGCTTGTTTTTTCATAACGTTAGTGGGAACGCCAGCTTAGAAAAGAGGCATTGAGGTACATTCAAATTCGATTGGGAAACAAGAGTATAGGAGGGAAAGGGGAGCGGTAGGTAAATTGTTAACCAAAACGAACCATCTTTTTGTATTGGGCATAAATAAAGCAGGCTGGCCAATCGACTACCAGACGCAGAGTTTGTTTGGAATTATTTTTGTTTTTCAAAAACTACATTTGAAATTCTGGTGGTCGCAAGCTTTCGATTGGAAAGTGCTAATAAATATTAGCAAAAAGCTTTCACTATCCATTGCCAGTTGAACAAAACTTTTCACTCAAATACGCTGAGAACAGCTGTGTTAAATTTAAAATTAAATAAAGAAGTATTCACAGTCTGGGCAGTGCAGAAGAAACCGAGGCCGTTTCTTTGCAAGTCAGCGTCATTTGTTTATATTTCTTGAAATTTGTGGTAAGAATGCTTTATGAATTACTATGTTTATTCCAACTGCCAAAGTTAGATACTGCTATTGGGAAAAGTGAAGGACATGCCGGGAGCAGACATTGTTGGGTCCTCACATTGAAATGTATCTAACTGGTGTATGTTGTCATGATTATGTTTGAATAATATTGCATTAGAATATTAGTAAGCCTCTGTGTTCTATGAACACTGTTAAACATGCCTGAAGCATTTATATTTAAAAAAGAAAAGAAGAGAAAATCATACCAAAGGAAATGTGGTTACTCCACATTATTTTATTGAGGAAAACTATGTAAACGTACAGTGGCGTATCTGCCATAGGGACCTGAGGTTTGGTCACAGCAAGGTGTGAGTCATTTAAAATTAGGGGCGAGTGCACCTGTAATGCACGCGAGGCTGACCCTATACCTCCGTAGGAAAATAATAAATATAATAAGTGATCAGATATAAAAGGCCAGGGCGTCCTTTTGTTGCAGAGGTTTTATTTCCTGTTGCCAGCCGGTAACAGGAAACCTGCTGAGTCAGAATAACGCCATCAAGTCTCCGACCATTCGTTTATGCTGTCAAAAGAAAACGGGAGGAGCTTGGGCATGTTGAGAGATAGAGATTTTCTGCAACTACACACTGTATTATCATTCTACAAGGAATCCCAGGTGATGTGTTAAGCATCTGGGTATATCTGACACTTTCGTTTAATAAACACTGGTATTTCAAATCATACTCAGGAAGTTTATGGGGTATGATGAAACTACAGCCCCTCATACACAGTGACTCTCCCTCTTAGATGAATAAAGTGTAAGCTGTGAACATTCCAACAGGAAAGATATATAGTGACTTTATAGTTATTGGACTAAGAGTCCACACATAATTTAGTTGATCTTTTATGTAAACTATCTTGTCCTCATTTTCAAAGACCTGTCCAAAAGATATGGCTGGACAGGCAGATTAAATTGTACAGAAAAAATATTCATTTTAAAGAAAGACTTAACCACTGGTTTTATTCACTTCCTCATAGAAAATTAAAGTGTTTTTGTGTTGTGTACCATCATTTCATTTCTCCCCTAGACACTAGGTACATCATACACCAGACATTAGAGCCAAAATAGTGACCGTGTGAGATCTAGGGATGTAGCGTTAGGTTCCCTGCAAATAATTCATCATTATCATCTTTTAGAGTCAGGGGCCTACATGTGCTTGACCTCACACGGTTAATGCAGACACCGATTTCATTATTTTAGGATACCATCATAACCTCCCCAGCAAAATCAAACTTTGCTACAGTTCTCGTGAAGAATAATATGCCTATGGAGATGTCTAAATGGACAGGGAAAAGAAGGGCCAAGAATATTTACAGGGAATAATAAATGAGGACATAACATCAACAGCTTTTATAGGCAGAAGACAGAGAACTTTATGGCAGAATGTGAACAATATGTGAATAAAACAGAAACACTGTAAGCAGAGGTAGTGAATAAAATTGATTGCATTTAAAGGTTTCCAAAACAGTAACAGTGGTAATAAGAAAAAAAGACCAAGTTTATGTGAGATGGAGCAGAAAGAGCGATATTAAATCATGTAACTAACTTCTGGCCTCATAAAAGATAAAAATGGAAAATTGCTTAGTAATATACAAGAACAAATGAAGACATGGACAGAACATTTTGAGGAACTTCTCAATAGACCATCTCCAACTAATCCCATAGACATCCAGCCAGCAGAAGAAGAGCTACAAATCAGCTGTGAATGACCAAGTAGAGAAGAAATAAAGAAAGCCATAAAGCTTCAAAGATTGAAAAGCAGCTGGTCCAGATTGCATTCCAGCAGAGGCCATCAAAACAGATATTGATACCTCTAAAGAGATATTATACAAACTACTTGGCAAAGTCTGGGAGAGAGAGGAAATAGCAGCAGAATGGAAGGAAGGTTATCTGGTCAAGTTGCCTAAGAAGGTAAATTTACAAGAGTGCACAAATTATAGAGGAATATTATGTTACTATCAGTGCCAGCAAAAGCATTAAACAGAATCATCCTGGAGAGATTAAAAGAGTCAGACAAGCAACTGAGAGATGAACAAGCAGGTTTTCGACAAAATAGATCCTGTACAGACCAGATAGCCACATTGAGAATAATAGTTGAACAAAGTCTGGAATAGAATTCACCGCTAAACATCGGATCTTAATAAAGAAGACCTATGAAGACATGTAGAGTTCTCCAAGAAGGACAACTTACAGAACCGTTTAGGATTAGAACGGGAGTGAGACAGGGATTCCTCTTGTCTCCATTTCTTTTCTTACTAGCAATAGATTGGGTTATGAAAACATCGACATCACACAACAGAAATGGAATCCAGGGGAATCTGACTAAACAGCTTGATAATCTGGATTTTGCAGATGACTTGGCTCTTCTGTCCCATAACCATAATCAGATGCAAGAGAAAGTGATGAGAGGTCACAACAAGTGGGCCTGAAAATACACAGGGAAAAGACAAAGATTATGAGAATAAATGCAAGAAATGATAACAAGGTTGAACTTGAAGAAACACCACTAAAAGATGTAGAATCGTACACATATCTTGGAAGTAATATAGACAAAGTTGGAGGGACAGAGAGTGATATCAAAATAAGAATACAAAAAGCAAGAGGAGCTTTCATTGCATTGGAAAACATATGGAGAACAAGAGAAATCAAGTCCAACGCGAAAATAAGAATCTTCAACTCAAATGTGAAGTCAGTCCTATTGTATGGCTCTGAGACATGGAGAACAACAAAAACAACAACCAAAAAGCTACAGACTTTTATAAACGGGTGCTTGCGTAGGATAGAAAGACTGAAATGGTATGACAAAGTCACAAATGTGGAATTGATGACAAGAACCAGTGGAAAAAGAGTTGAGAAGAAGACGCTGGCGATGGATTGGACACACATTGAGGAAACCTGTTGACAGCATTACAAGGTAGTCCTTGTTCTGGAATCCACAGGGAAAGAGAGGCAGAGATAGACCAAAACACACATGGAGAAGAGAACTGGAAACAGAGGGGAAAATCATGAGGAAAACATGGAAAGAACTTGAGCGGATGGCACAGGACAGGAAGACTTGGCATGTGTTTGTTGAAGGCCTGTGCTCCTTGGGGAGCTAAAGGGTATTGATTGATTGATAACTAACTTCATCATTTAAAATAATAAATTCCTACAGAAACTACCGCTGAAAGAGCACATGCATACTTTGATGCAGGCTTCCAGATGCAGTGTGGCACCACGCTCCTTAGTTTAATCGAAAAGGGAAATGATTACAATGGAAAAAAAAATAATTTTTTGTTTAAAAATCCACGTCAGTTACCACAAGTACTAAAAGGAAACGCTGGAAATAAACGGGTAAGAGAAAGACTCGCTATCAGTCGGAAAATAAAATCATTTTTTTTAAATTATAAAGTATCCCATCCAACCCTGACCCATGGTGTAATAAAAGGTAAACCCGCTGGAAATGCGCCAGGTCAAAAATGGAAAATGTGTCTTATTAATTTGCTTCTTGCTAAAACTCGGAAGCAAAATAAAATTGCTTTTGCGATTCCATTATAAGAAATGAGAGTGTTTTGGAAATATTCGGAAGCAAATTGAAAAGCAAAAGTGAAATCCCTCTTCTGGTGGAACCATAAGGAATAACAGTATTTTGTGCGGCTTGCATTTGCAATTACTGTAAACAAGGCACGAGGATAGTCACTTAAAGCAGTAGTGTTCACTCGAATATGAAAAAATTATAATTTGATTTTGACATTTCATAAGTTTCCTAAATAGTTACTAGGAAAAAATCCGGGCAACGCAGGGTCCTTACAGCTAGTTACGTGTGTTGATACAGTTATTTAAACAACCAGACTAAAGCCGGGCATTTTCTAAATTTTAATACGGTACTAAGTAGGGACGAAGGTTCATAAAAAAAATTCTGAAGCACCGACATACCATAAGTGAAATGGAATGAATGCATAAGTCTGCTTTTTCACTCAAAATAAACATACATTCAAATTTTGACCACGCATTTTAAAAAATATGTAAAAATATAAAACACCATGTAATATTTTCATTAAGATTAATCACGCGCTATGGATGTTCATGCTCAGAGTTGTTGTTTTGAAGAGGTGATGGGTGGAGAGCGGGCACTGACAACCGGCAGCTATTATCTCTTCTCGTTCCATCTTGGTCTACCCTGTTCAACCTGAAAATTGGTTATAATTGGGGTATTTAGTGTCATTTTATTTACTAATTTCGTATTCAATTTAAAGAACTATTGTCTTTTGCAGTTGCTGATTTTAATTTATATTTGTATTTGTCCACTTTATTTTCTCTTTTGTATTGTTTATAGATAACTATTGTCCTTTACACTTGGTTTTAATTTGTATTAGTATTTGTTCTTTCTGAGTTGTTTTTTTTTTAAACCTCGTTGTCTTTCCTTGTCCTATGAGTAGTTAGTAAGTTTTTTTTTCTGTTTTTTTTTAATGATTTGTTAGTTCTTACAGAAAACTTTTCCCGGCTATTTCCTATTTTTTTTAAACTGTTTAAACATTTTTAATTATCTTGTAAAATATGCAAACGTATGGTCATTAATAACAAACATAAAATATTAGTTTTAACATTTGTGTTACGTCCCTGGATATTTATTTATTTTATTATGGCCCCTGAGAAATAAATGGTTTCTGTACATTTCTTACGAAAAACTCTAATTACTCATAATGTCATAATTACAATATTAAATTATAAAATAACTGCATGGCGTACCCCGGCGGTACCTAATGAGAGTCTCTGCCAAAATTCGTCAATAAATAATAAGGCATACGGATTTGTATTAAGAACATAGAAACATACTTTGCCTTTTATTTATATAGATAGTTACTTCCTCCCCTCTTCACTCAGTCCAAACAGAGAAAATCAAAACCAAATTTGTGTGAATGTTTTTGTGTGTGACCTCCCATTTCCAAGAAAAGAAAAAAAAATTAAAATAAAATAAAGTCTCTCATAACTGTCCTGTTGTTAACAAGGTGAAAATGGGTGAGAAAGCCCGCAGGTGTCTGAGATTACAACAAATCCACCAATTATCTGCCATCATCCACACAAGTACCCCCTCAGACCACCCCTTTTCCTCACACCATCATTGATCCTCATATATTAATTCTAGTTCATGTTATATACTGTTTTACTATATCGTGCAATCCTCTAGGTTTATCTATTCTCAAAACCTGCTCCACAGTTATTAATGAATTGCATGCATGTACATAATCTAATATTGGTTTTCTCTGTTGTTCGTACTTCCTACATGTTAATAGGAAATGCGCTATACTATTTTTTCTAGACACTCTGCACAGTAAGGTTCTTCTATTCTAAAATAGCCCATTCCTAGTTGCAATCTAAGAAGTTTCTTATTGCTAGGTATTTTTAGTTCTCTAGATACCTGACACGTTCTTGTTGGAGCCTTGAACAGTTTACTTACATGTCTGCCCTTTAGACTTCCATCCCGTTCTACTGTCCATCAAAAGGTGGGCAGGAAATAGCTTTTGAGAGTGTAACAACAAGGCAAGAGACAGATAACACTACAGATTCATTGCAGCCGACCTCCATTGCTGAGAAGGCACTTTATAAAATCCGGCCAGATCAATCTGTAGTACATCTCTGGAAGCAGTAGTAATCTTCTGGAGCATTTCCATTATTTATGTATGATTTATATGCATGTCGGCGCTCACTTTCAACTGTCCCCTTGAAGTGATCCACGTTAATGGTCACCTGCAACAGTTGATCATTTTAAAAATGTTGATCATTTTTAAAATATCGATATCTTAACATTTTAGTTAAATAAAAATGAGAACACAAAGATTTCTAAACAAAACTCGAAACCCAGCTTTAAAAAAAATAACCGTTGTTTTAAATTACTGTTTATGCTTGCCCTGGACATCAAACATGCTTAACAATTTATTTTGTTTTTGTCTTGAAAAGGAGGACAAAGGAGGACACTATAATGAAAAAGTAGTACATACTTATTTCAATATTTAAGTGAAACGTAATTTTTACATATGAAACAATACGTTTATCAAAACACCTTGATTGTGTGTTTACTGATATATTATGATGATAAACATCTTCTTTAACAAAGTTATATTACTTTTTAAATACACACAGAAACACATAGTTACCCTTAGCATTATGCATAATTTCTCAAAACACTGTGTTACAATTATCCCAGGTAAATGCAATACATTTCTCTGAAAAAGCAATAATTTACATGTGTTTCAGTTAGATATTTTGAAACTGTTTCTGCTGCCTTTTTAGTGTATTCTGCACCTTAATTAATTTGTATGGTAAACCACCAACTTTCAAGTCAAAATACTGTGTTATTATTTCAAACATTTTTACCCGAATTGTGATTGTTCACATCAGTGGGAACTCCATAATGAACAACTTTGTTTTCTTCCAGTCTTTCAAAAGGTGTATCAGTTGAGTGCTTTGCAGCCACACATGAACAATAACAGCTGTTGTTTTTTGTCTGGCGCATGCAAATTTGTTGGCGATTTCCGAATCAGGAAAAGCATTTTGAAGTACAGTTCACTGATTTGAATCTGTTGTGATGTTTCACAGTTTGAAAAACAAAAGGGCCTTCTGTAACAGCAACTTTATTTTGTTGCGCCTCTGCACACATGTTATTCTATTTCTCAATCTTCCCAACCACCGGCAAAATGGGACAATTTGTTTTCAAAATATACGTAATTAATTAATTTTTAATTCGATAGACGATGACGCTTTAATTGACTAAACCTACTACCATGTTAAGGGTCGGACTTAGCCATTGCAGGGCCCAATTTGAACCATTCTGGTGGGGCCACCTGGATTTAAGATTATATTTTTGTTGTAACAAGTTTTAGGACATATAGGGATAACAAATATAGATAATATTTTATTTAAAAAAAAAACAATATAACAAATATAGATATTAATTTATTTTAAAATCAATGTTATATCATGTATTTCTGATACCTAATTTGAGTTTATCTTCGTTGCTTTTTTTTTCCCAAAGCTGGAGATGAGAACCCGAGTGCAAAGCCCCCGGCCCTGTCACCGCGGGGTTCGATGGCTCCAATAGGTTAAATAAGTGGGGAGGGGGGGGGGGGTGTTTTCGTAACATGACAAGAAATATACACAGCGATAATTACAAAACCTGAGTTAAAATATAATGATATTATAAACGATCCAAGAACATAAGATTTTACGGTATTGTTCATAATTATTGGCTGGATTCTGTGAGGATGACAACTTTAATTCGGTCGTAGGAACTGAAATTCAGATGGGGAAATTTCGAAATAGCATCTTTCACATAAGTTAGCCTATGGCATAAAAACCAGATATTTCACCATTTAAACAAAAATCCGACCGGACACAATTCGAGCAGACAAATCAGGATGCCTGTTAACCATAACCTAACATAGACGTCTCCGAGTTTTTTTCATTGAGCCCTACTATGTCATATGTTCGCCTTCCAAGGCCCTAAATGATGTTTTTACTCAGGCCCCAACATGAATAGAGGAAAAATATAACAAAACCACTGCTAACAAAATTGAGAACACAGACAAATCTCATTGGTCTCATATTAGAAACTAGGGGCCTGAAAAAAAAAACCATGGTGACAATGGGAATGATCGAGGCAGAGAAATACTGTCACAGGAGCAGTGACATACGGGTCAAAATGACGTAAATTGGAGAATAAGGGACCGACTATGTAAGGAAAGGAATACTCTCGATGCGAGTTACAGAAAAAGAATGGAATGCGAGAGACCAACGACGTCATACGATCAACGATGACGAATACACAGAGCAACAAGACGAAAAATGGAACAGAAGGGCGGAACATCGCATCCATGGAAGAAAAGGTGAAGAAATTGAAAAACTGAAAGACAAGATGGTAAATTGAACAGTTCTAATCGCCTTGTTAAGAGAGACGGTTTACAACATCGTATGCGAACGAAAACTAACCAACATTAAAACGGTGAGTCGAGTTTTTTTTTAAAAACAGAACGCTAGATAGAAGAGAGGCCCTAGCATAACTATCAAGGACAACAAGGGGTCGGGGACGAAGTCCTAATTAAAAGGTTCCCGAGGGTGAACTCCTCCATACGTAAAACATCCAAAAATGTTTAGAAGGAAACGTCAGCTTGTGAAACCAGAACCCTGTAAACGAAGAAAACCAGATTAAAGAACTAATAACTTTATTTGACAAAAAAAAAACTGCATCTTATGGTGATTGCCTTCGTTTCAATGTCGTGTTTTGGATTTCTCGTTGCAACGTGTTAGAAACTATCATATTATTCATACAACACTGTCAAACAAAAAACAACGCACTATACGATCACAAAGGTTAAGAACCCGGGCCAACAGTTGTAGTTTTCCTCAGGATACTGATGGTAAACTAGAGGACGGTCATCAGGGCTGTGAGATCAGGATATACTGACAGGATTGACTGTCATAAGACGCTGTGACAATACCGAGGAAGAAGACGAGTGACAATATGGCAAAAATTATTGAGGGCGCAGCGTGCATGTGATGTACAAAAATGTTTTAAAATATGTTTTGGATCTTCAGCGTCACTAGAAATAGTACATGATGATAATTCTTCTTCTTCTTTGATCCTTAGCCATCGACCGTCAAAGCAGTCAGTGGCCATCACGCCTAGTGGCGTCTTGTAGGGTAACAACAAATTGATTCCACTTTGCTCGGTTGGTGGCCATTCTTCGTACAGTGCCCCAACTCTGGTTCATTCTTGGCATCTCAGCCTTCACAGTCCTCCGCCAGGTTGTTTTTGGTCGGCCTCTCTTTCGTTTTCCTTCCGGGGTTCAAAGCATAGCTGTTCTTGTGATGGCATCGGGGTCTCTTCTGGGA